>PVJA010027148.1:0-28879 GCA_004027025.1 Myocastor coypus
TCTTTTTGAGACAGGGTCTCACTATGCAGTTGAGGCTGGTCCTGAGCTCACTTTTGTAGCCCAGGCTGGTCTCAGACTCACATCAATCCTCCTACCTCAGCCTCCCGAGTGCTGGGATTACAGGCGTGCGCCACCACGCCCGGCTAGAAGGGATCTTTAAAGAGAAACCTAAAACAGAATTGTGCATTGGTCACTTGATAAAAACATGACTGGACCAGGGTGTGGTGATGCATACCTGTAATCCCCACACTCAGGAGGGTGAGGCATGTGGATCACAAGTTCATGGCCAGCCTGGGCTACTTAGAACTCATCTCAAAAACAATCCCCAAATACAACAGCAACAAAAAGTGACCGGAAATGCAGGAGCCTGGCTTGCCGGTCTCCCAGGAGTAGCGGCTCAGGTCCAGGCAGTGGCATTGTCTGTGGTGGCATAGAACAGCCCAGCGAGGGTGCAAAGCAGTGCAAGGATGGACCAGGTGGGTCTGCGGGCCGGGGGGCCACAGTTGAGCCTGGGAATAGGCAGCTGAGGGCCAGCCAAGTGTTCAGAGAGAGGCGAAGTACATGCCAAGGCCCCAGGATAATAGAGTGAAACAGCAGAGCTGGAGCAGGGTGTAGTGTGGGGCAGGGACAGGTGGGAGATGTCAGGGCCTGAGCCAGGGCACCTGGAGAAAGAGGGACCAGTGATGGAGAGGTGGGAGAGCAGGCTGAGCAGGGCTTCAGACCTGGCCTGGGCACTGTGGAGAGGCCCCAAGAGGGTGGGGACAGGTAGAAACATGGCTTCAGGGCCATGCTGGCAAGCCAGATGTGGCCACCGTGGCTTGTGCCACTTTGGGTGTCTGTTCTGGCACTGAGCAAGTCCCTGCTCTGCTTCTCTCAGTGCTGGAGGCCCGTGTGCGGCAGCTACAGGCTGAGAGTGTGTCCGAAGTGACAGTGAAGAGGGTGGAGGTGGCTCGAGTCCCAGCTGACAGTGGCAGAGCTGGTGGCACCCTATTACCGGCAATAGCCCAGCCACAGGTCAGTGGGGGCTGGGCAAGGAAGCTGGACCAAGATCAGCAGGTGCTGCAGAGGCGGCAGAAGTTACTACAGGAGAAGCTGGAGGTGCATGGTCAGTTCCCGGCCCCCAAGTACAAGCCCAAGCTCAAGGTAAAGGCTAAGGCCAAGAGCAAAGCCAAGCCAACGGCCACAGACAAGTCCCCCACCAAGCTTGCGGCCACAGCCACAGCTACATCCATAACCATGGCTACACCCAAGGGCAACCCCAAGCCTACAGCCACATCTATGGCTGTACCCACAGTCACATCTATGACTGCATCCAAGGCCAAGCATGTAGCTATGGCCCAGCAATCACCTGCTGAACGTCAGTCTGCGAATAGGCAGCAGGCTAGCAAGAAATACAGGAGGAAGGGACCCTCGAAGGAGACAAAGCAGGTCACCTTGGAGGAACGGGCGCCCTCACGGCCGTGGGTGGCCTCCCTGAAGCTGAGCGGCCACAGTGCCCGGGCTCCGCCGAAACTGAACCTGGAGCAGCAGGCACAGCAGCAGAGGCTTCAGGTCTTCCTCGAGTGCTGCCTGGCCAGTGGGCAAGTGGCCCTCGCCCACCACATGCTGGTCAGCCATCTCGCCCAGCTGCACAAGCAGTGCTTGCTCACCCAGGCCATGCACAACACCGTCATGCTTGGCTGGGCTCGAAAGGTGAGGGTCTTGTGGGAGAGGAGGACACCTGCCCTGTCCCTTAGGTTCCAGCCCTTGCCTGTGTCCCCAAAGTTGTTTGGAGTTGTTTTGAGATAAGATCTCATTAAGTCAGGAAATTGTCCTGGCTGAGCTTGAACGTGGGCTTTTTCTGCCTCAGCCTCCCACATAGCTGGGATAACAGGTGAGCCCCACCACAAATCCTTTGTTCGGTATATTGATAATTACTTTAGACTTTTCAAGTATGTCACATGAAGTTTTGAAAATGATCACAAAGGAAAGGACATTCTGCCCCTAGGGCATTTTTTCTTGCTTGACCTATCCAAGCTTTTTTGTTTGCTTGGTTTGTTTTGTCTTTTTGAGACAGGGTCTCGCTATGCAAGTCAGGTTGGCGCTGAGCTCATTTTGTAGGCCAGGCTTGTTTTGTAGCCTCACAAGGATCTTCCTGCCTCAGCCTCCCCAGTGCTGAGATTATAGTTGTGCACCACCACACCAGGCTCAAAAAATAATTTTAACAAGTCCTTGCTGTGCTGAGGGATGTATACCTCTTGGTGATGCTGGGTGGGCCCATCTGTCCACTTAACTGGCCCAGCCCCCCACCCTAAATCAGTGGTTGGAAGTAGCAGAAATGAGGATACTTGTGCCGTCCCTGGGACCCTCACTCTGGCATGATGTCCCCAGGGGGCCTACAGACAGCTACTGTCTGTGTTAAACATGATGAAACACGGCGGCTTCACCCCGGACCTGCTATCCTATGCCTCCGTCCTGCAGTGCATGGGGCGGGTAGACCAGGATGTCACCATCATCCAAAGGTAGGTGGACGCTGTTGTCCTGGAGGCGCACATAGACCTGCAGAGTGAGCCAGAGGTGGGCACAAGGTCCCCTGGGGTGGCTTCATGCTTGGAAGCTTCAGTGTGCCCACTTGCTGTGTGCACCCCCTTGCCCAAAGGTGTCTGGAGCAGATGGCCCAGGATGGTCTGCAGTTGGAGCAGCTGTTCTTGGAGGAGACCCTCTCTAATGAGGAGAGGGCCATGCTGCTTCGGGCTGTGCTCAAGGCCAAGCCTGACTTCCGCCCACCACAGCCTTCACCACAGGTCAACACCTCAGCTCTGCTCAGTGAAGTCTATGCCAAGGTGAGCTGGGTAGACCCTGTGCCCAGGCAGCATGGCAGCCCTGTGCAGCACACAGCTCACCTGACCCTCAAGAACACACCGGCTGCTGCCAGCTCCAGACTCCTCCCTCCCTGTTTCATGCATGTTTAAGGAGCAAGAGCTGGTTTCAGCCACTGGCAGGAGGTAAACCAGTGGGCAACACCCAGGGGCCACTAGGTAGGTGGCTCTAGGGTTTATCTGTTCTTGAGGTAGCTTTCACGGACCTTGCAGTCCACCCTTTCTAGAGGATTATTTCTCAGAGTGTTTGGGTGTGCTCACCCAGTCCTGTAGCTGCCACTACTGCCTAGATCCAGAATGTTCCCTTGCAGCAAAAGAAGCTCCTTCCCTGTGCAAGTTGTCCCCTTCCCAGTCACAGCACCTGTAAGGCTACTTCCTGTCTCTGGATCCACCTGTTCTCAGAGTTTCCTGCCCGCGAAGCCCACACTATGTGTCCTCTGTGTGTGGTATCTGTTTCTGAGCAGTGTTTCCAAGGTCTGTCTTTGCTGTGGCAAGTGTCATAGCTGTGCTCTTGTCCTAGCTGAGTAATATTCTAGTCTGGGTGGACCTGGGCCAATTTCACCTTCTGCCTGCTGTGGAGAAATGAGTTAAGCTGGCCTTGAACTCACCATGTAACCAACGTGGCCCTAAACCGTCCACTGACGGTCTCAGCCTCCTGAGTGCTGGGAATAGGCATGCACCACTCTTGGCCTTTTGTCCCCCCTGTCTTGATACACAGTCCAGGCTGGCCTTGAACGTACAGCAGCCCTCCTGCCTCAGCATCCTGAGGACAGAGATCACAGGTGTGCACCACTATGACCCAGCTCTTACCCCTATTTTTAGCTTGTCTGTTTTTGGAATGTTACACATCCATACCATGCCAGTTCTGCAAAGAAAATATACAACATCCAGGGACAAAAAGAACTGCAGCCCCTGGCTCTGACTCCATAGGCAGCAGACCAGAGTCACTGGCAGGGGCATGGCTGTGACCACACAGGGCAAGCTGGGTGCCTCCCTGGGCTCACCTCCTGCTGCACCCACAGGAAGGCCCCGTGTCGTACCCAAGGCTGCACCTTCCCCTAGAGACCCTACAGGCCATGTTCCAGCAGCAGCTGAACATGGAGCTGGCCAGCAAGGTCCATGTCGAGTCTGTGGAGAAGGTCTTGTCACCTACCCAGGAGACCCTTGAGGCGGTAAGCGTGAGCTCTATGCTCCAGGTCCCATGAGGCCCACATGGGACTATGTTCCCACTGGCCTGTGTGCTCATGTGACAAGCCCTATCCCGACCCCTGCAGCGGAAGACACTGGAGACCCTGCGCAGGACGTGGGAGACCAAGCTGCACAACGAGCTGCGGGCAACCAAGGCGCGCCTGGCCCAGGCGGCGCACCGGGGGCGGCTCACGCTCTACCCCTTCCTG
The DNA here is from genome assembly GCA_004027025.1 of Myocastor coypus. Taxonomy (NCBI): domain Eukaryota; kingdom Metazoa; phylum Chordata; class Mammalia; order Rodentia; family Myocastoridae; genus Myocastor; species Myocastor coypus. Next base: position 4,256 of record PVJA010027148.1, read on the forward strand.
TGCGTGGTCCCCGAGGATGAACTGGTGCACATCCTCATACAGGTGGTGCTCTTTTCCTGGGGGTGGAGGAAGGGCTGAGGGGGGGCAGCTGCTAATCCTCTGCTGTGCCCCCAGCTCCTGTTCTCACTGCCTGCCCAGGGCGAACCATTTGTGCACGTGGTGCACCGGCTGGCCGTGCAGACCTTCCAGCGGCACACCGTGCAGCAGAGGCAGCGCCAAGGCCAGCTGCAGGTGCTGGAGCAGCGGTACACACGGTACCTGCAGCTGCTTGCCTCTGACACCCAGGTGCCAATCTCCCTTTCTCCTTTTCTCCCCCATTTTCCAGGGCAGGCACAGAAGCCCAGGCCTCAGTTTCCCCAGGTGTGAACTGGGTGCTGCTGGGTGCTTAGGTTGGAGGTCTGACTTCTTGTCCCCACAGGTGACTGACCCCTGCCTGCCTCGGCAGCACTGGGAGGCACTGGGGCCACCTGAGCCACCACCGCCCCAGCTCTGGCCCCTGACAGAGCTCCTACCACTGGGCAAGCTGCTTGTGGAGATCCTGGTACAGTCAGTGCAGCTGCCATCCAGCCTGGTGCCCCCCCAGAGCACCCCCGAGCCGGTCCCAGTGCTGTACCATGTGTACACCTTCCGCGGTGTCCGCCAGGTGCGTGGGCCAGGTGTGTCCAGTCGTGGGGCTGCAGGGCATTGTCTGGGGATCCCTTGGTGTCTGCAGGCACTGCTGCTGCATTGCCACCTTGCTCTTGGTGCATGGCAGTGGGCAGTCTGAGCCAGGGTCTGATTGCCTACCCGTCTGGCTCCCCCAGATCGGCCTCCTGAGGCTGCACCCAACCTTCATCAAGCTGCTGGAGAATGCTGCAGAGCCCACGCTGATCTTTGAGGCGACTGACGTGCCCATGCTGTGCCCCCCGCTGCCCTGGACTTCGTCGCAGGCTGGAGGCTTCCTGCTGAGCCCCACCAAGCTGATGCGGTCTGTGGAGGGCTCGCTGCAGCACCAGCACCTGCTGGAGAGCCGCCCACCTGCTGAGCTGCACGGTGCCCTGGACACCCTCACACAGCTGGGCAACTGCGCCTGGCGCGTCAATGGGTGCATCTTGGACCTGGTGCTGGAGGTCTTCCACAACAAGGGCTGTGCCCGCCTGGGTGTCCCTCCACCGGCCTCTGAGGCACCACAACCAACGCTGGAACACCTGCCGCCCAATGCCCCACCGGAGCGCAAGGCCCAGCTTCGGCAAGAGGTGGCCCGCTGTCTGAAGATTGCACGTGAGATGCACGGGCTGCGGCAGGAGGCCCTGTACCGCCTGTCGCTGGCCCAGCACCTGCGGCACCGAGTGTTCTGGCTGCCACACAACATGGACTTCCGTGGCCGCACTTATCCCTGTCCACCACACTTCAACCACTTGGGGAGCGACCTGGCTCGGTCTCTGCTAGAGTTCGCCCAGGGCCGCCCCCTCGGTCCCCATGGCCTTGACTGGCTCAAGATCCACCTGGTTAACCTCACTGGGCTCAAGAAGCGTGAGCCACTGCGCGCCCGCCTGGCTTTTGCCAACACTATGATGGATGACATTCTGGACTCGGCTGACTGGCCCATGACGGTGCGCTGGGCTCCCATTCCTGACCATCTCTGACCCCAGCAGCCCCTCGCCCACTCTGGCTCTGGCCACCTCTGTACTTTTCCTCTCCTGCTTCACAACCAGGGAGACACATCCAGCCCAGTCCCTTCTTGGAGTCCATTTTCTTTGCTTGTGTCTCCTAAGCTGAGCCTACAGCCTGGTCCTGACCTTCCCCCTCCCCTGCAGGGCCGGAAGTGGTGGATGGAAGCTGAGGAGCCCTGGCAGACGCTGGCCTGCTGCATGGAGGTGGCCCAGGCTGTGCGGTCCCCAGACCCCACTGCCTATGTCTCCCACCTGCCTGTTCATCAAGTAGGTATTAGGTAGCCTCGTTGTGGGCTCCTCGGTTGTATGCTGGGTTGGGAGTCTGGCTCTGGGGGTGCCCATGCTTCCATGTGACCTCTAGTTTCCTGCATGGTGGACACAGATGATGGGGGGAGTTGTTTGGGTCACAGCTGTCCCCACACAGGATGGATCCTGCAATGGCCTGCAGCATTACGCCGCCTTGGGCCGTGACAGTGTGGGTGCTGCTTCTGTCAACTTGATGCCCTCAGATGAGCCACAGGATGTGTACAGTGGGGTGGCCACACAGGTGGGTGGCCCCACAGCCTCACAGAGTGGAGCTTGAGCCCAGGTGGGGGCGAGATGGGAGGCCAGGACTCTGTTCCCTCACAGCACTGGCTGGTGCCATTGCTGCCACAGGTGGAGGTGTTCCGTGCTCAGGACGCACAGCAAGGCCTAAAAGTGGCGCAGGTGCTAGAGGGCTTCATCAGCCGTAAGGTGGTGAAGCAGACGGTTATGACCGTGGTCTACGGTGTTACCATCTATGGTGGGCGCCTACAGATTGAGAAGCGCCTCCGTGAGCTCCGAGACTTTCCACAGGTGTGAGACCCCAGCCCCAGCTAATCTGTCCTATTGCTGTGCCAGGCCTCATTTCTTCACTGAAAATGGCCATAGTGGCCCCACTCTTGGGGTGGCTGGTCCTGTGGCCTCCCACTCTAGGAAGGACAAGGTCCTGGGGGCCCCTGTTTTGGGCCTGGCTGGGGAAGGGGTCCTCTCTGTTCCAGGCTAGGTGTGGGAAGCGCAGGTACAGACACCCACCTGTCCTCAGGTCTTTGTGTGGGAGGCCTCCCATTATCTTGTGCACCTGGTCTTCAGGAGCCTCCAGGAGATGTTCTCAGGCACCCGGACCATCCAGGTATGTCAGCGCATCCAGTCTTTCGTACCCTGCTCAGGCCTACCCCATGAAGGTGGACTGAACCAGTGCCTGTGTCCTGCAGCGCTGGCTAACCCAGAGTGCCCGGTTAATCGCCCAGACTGGCTCGGCTGTGGAGTGGGTGACACCCCTGGGCATCCCCATCGTTCAGCCCTATCATCAGGAGACCAAGCTGGTGGTATGTGCGCTTCTGTGTACCCTCTTTGGCTGCTGGGCCTGGTACAGGGCTCATGGTCCCACTGCCCACCCCACCTGCAGATTAGAGGTGGCCTTCAGAGCATCACCTGGAACAGCTCCGTGGATACCAGCCAGTGAGCGGGGGCCTGGGCTTGGGGTGGTGTCTGAGGAGGGAGCTCTGGCCCGGCTCTGCTCAGCCCAGCCCCGGTTGGCATCCTTCCCCAGGAAGCCCAACTTGTTGAAGCAGAGGAACGGTTTTCCGCCCAACTTCATCCACTCGCTGGACTCCTGCCACATGATGCTCACAGCCCTGCACTGCTACAGGTGGGCCCTGCTGTCCTTGTGCCACCGTGGCACACCAGGCCCCTGCTGTCTGCAGGCCAAAGCCAGCAGATGGACACTTTGCAGGGTCAGGGCAGGGCGGGCTCAGCGTTTGCTTGTCTGTTGGGGAGTGAGATGTTTGTGCTGAGGAGGGCAAGGTCCCCAGGGCACATGGAAGAGGGAGTGTGGAGCAGGGGTGGTATGAGCAGTGGTGTGGAGTGCCCCACCTGTACGACTCTGGCCTGAGATGGAGCTGCAGTTGGTGAACGTGCTTCTACCTGGCAGGCTGGCCTTTTCCTCCAGTTCCTCTAGATTGTAGGGACTGGTGAGCTAAAGATGTGAGCCAGGGGCGTGGGGAGGGGCCAAGGCTGGCACCCGACTCCCTTCATGGGTACCCCTCATGCTGCAGAAAGGGCTTGACCTTCGTCTCTGTGCACGACTGCTTCTGGACACATGCATGTGACATCCCCATCATGAATCAGGTGCGTTGGTCTCCAACCCGTGTCCCCCAGCTGCCGCTCAGGTCCCTGCCTCACTGAGGTGCCCCACATACATGCCTTCACAGGTGTGCCGCGAGCAGTTTGTCAGGCTGCACAGCCAACCCATCCTGGAGGACCTGTCTGCCTTCCTGATGCGGCGCTTCTGCCCCACGGACAGGTGAGGGTCACCCCTACCCCTGCTGCTATCTGACCCTTGGGCTTGGCCTCATTCCCTGCCTTCCTCCAGCATTCAGCCGGGGGCAGGCCACATGCAGACCACCAAGCTGCTAGAGACGCTGCGATCTGTGCCGCACAAAGGTATGGTGCAGGAAGGTGTGCGTGGGTGGTGTGGCCTCCTACCAACGTGCCTGCCTGCTCACGTGCAGCCTGGCTCTCTACAGGAGACTTCGACCTGGAGCAGGTGAAGGGCTCCACCTACTTCTTCAGCTGACGCAGGCCCTGCCCGCTGTTCCAGGGCGCCCCATGAAGAGTGTAAATAAAGTCTGTTGCCACCCACGGAGCTGTTTTGTGCAGGGGACTGTGTGCGCCCTTGCTGAGCAATGAGACGCGGCGCGCTGGGCGCCAGTGCTGTTGTTTATTGCGTGGAATGGGGGCGAGGGTTAATGGGGCGCGGGGCCGCGGGGCCGCGGTGTGCGCTGCTGCCTCAGCTGTCAGTACATTCAACGCAACGGCGGGGACCCGGCCTCACCCCTACGTTCACCTGCGTGGCCAGAATGCCCACCCCTGGTGCCAGCGCTGGAGGAGGGGGATAGGGAACGGTCACGGCAGGACGCGTGGGACGGGGACCGGGCCGGTTATTGCGTGAGCGCGGAAGGGACAGCGGGAAGCCGGCGGGCACCTACCAGGACAGTCGTGCGGGCTCCGCAGCCATCTCCTCACGGCCAGGGGCCGGGCCCATCCCCGCCTCCAGTAGGGGGAGCTGAGGCACCGAGGTGAAGGGGCCCCTTGCTCGGCGCAGCTGCCGCCAGGGCGGGGCAATGTAGATGGGCGTTGACAATGGGGGACAGCCGGGCTTGAGGGCTGCCCGCCGCCCGTCCAATGCGACTACCTACGTCCCTCTATGGCTTCTGCGCGGCGGGCAGGGAGGGCATGGCTTTGGTCTGGATGAGGCCCCGCCTGGCCGGTGGCCCGCGGGGCAGCGCGCGAGGGTCACAAGTTGGATGAGAGGCGCGAGCGCGCGGAGTCCAGCGGGTCGAGGCCACCGGTGGCGCCGGGTGATGCAGAGTCCCTGCGGTCCGGGCTGGGGGCAGCAGCACGCGTGGTGGGCGCAGGCCCCAGGCGTGGCGTCGAGCTGCTGGCCGGTCGCGCCGAGCTCGCGGGCCCTGGGCCGGGTGCACCGTGGGGCAGCGAGGGCTGTGAGGCCGACAGCGGGCGTGACGCACGGCTCAGACGGCGCGCGGGCAATGTGGGCCCAGTGCGGGGGCCGGCGGGTGAGCTGGGTGCGCCACCATAGGGCGAGGTCCGCGGCGCCCGGGGGCTGGCAGGCGCACCAGGGGGGCTGACCGCGGGTGCAGGCCCTGGTGAGGAAGCTGCAGCAGCGGCAGGTGAAGGCCCCAGAGGCGCACGGCGCACGAGGCGCGGGGAACCCAGCGCCAGCGGCCCTACAAGTGGCCGTGCCACCTGTGGACAGAAACTCATAGCTACCGCCTGCTGTAAAGTGGCAATGGCAGAGGTGACCTGTGGCGGCGGCGGTGGTGGGAAGAGCCCCACGCACTGGCCCAGCTCAGCCTGCTGTACCATCTCGCGGTCGTACTTGACGATCTCCTGGATGATTGCATTCTCCTGGTTGTTGAACACGCCAGAGCTCAGGTCATGCTGCACCTTGTGCAGCAGGATAGAGTTCTTCTTGCCTGCAAGCAGGATGGGTAGGGTGAGTATGGCGCCTACTGTGGCCCCACGCATGCGTGAGCACCTGCTGCACCGAGCACTGGCAGTGTATAATGATCACACATGGGGCACCTGCTGTATGTAGATACAGTACATGCAGATTGTTTGCTGTGTAGAACAAGTAGCTACTGAGGTCCTGCTGTATGTATTCTACATTTGTGTGGTGGTTGGGTTGCAATGTGTAAGCAGCAGCTGTTGAGCACCTGTTGTATGCAGCAAGCTCACATGCAATGCCTGCATATAGAGAAGTATGTAAGTGCTCAGTGTGTACAAGCTAAAGACCTGTGGTGTAGAACGGGCAGGTTTTGAGTGCCCACTGCATACAGCAGATGTGTGTGGAGCAGATCTCAGGGCCTTGCTGTGTGTGGCAGGCACAAGGAATGCCTGCTGTGTATTGAAAGAGTCCCCAGTGCAGCAGCAAACATGGAATGCCTTTTGCATATAGCGAGCACATGGAGACCCTGCCATGCATACACACCTGCTGCACGCCCACTATGTGCAGCACTGCCTGGGGCCAGGCGCCTGCTGCATGCAGGAGGCACAGCCCCAGCTCACCACTCACACACACGCTGAGCACGTCCCAGAAAGCAGAGCCCGCTGTGCCGGCCCTCAGTCAGCACGTGCTGTGCACTCGCTGTGTCCTGGGAGGCCCTCTGAGCCCTCCGCACCCTGCCCCGTCCTCCTTCCCCACCATGATCACTTCTCGGTGGGAGCTCTGCTCTTCCTCCTCAGATGCTGGGCCCATAATGGGAATCTGAACAGCTTCTCCATGTCCCACCTAGAACGTAGCTTCCTAGGACTCCTGCTGTACTGTTTGAACTTTCCCAATGGCTCACTCAGATTTATTGTTTAGAGAAAGGCTCTGTCGTTGCTGTCCAGGCTGGCATTGAACTCCTTCATCCCTCAGTCTCCCAAGTGCACCAGCACACCTGGCCACCTAAGGGCATGCCTGTTTGGCATGCTGTGACCTCTGGATATGCCCCTTCCCCTGACCTCACCTCAAGTGCTCGGCAAACATTTGTCAGGTGAGCAGGACCTGCACACAGCCTGGGGCACCCCAGCTTGTCTTCCACGTAAAAGGGAGAGGGTGTCTGGCCAGTCTGTGCACCCTGGCTCCCACACCAGCTCACCGATGCGGTCCAGGCGGTCGATGGCCACCGTCTCAAAGGCACGCCGCATCATAGGGTACTCCTCCAGCACCTCATTGAAGTTGTCTACACTGAGCGAGTAGAGGCGGCAGTAGGTGTCAGCGCGTACGCTGGCTGTGCGCCTGCCCCGAGTGAGCAGGCAGATCTCTGTGGACAAACAGAAGTGGCTCAGATCTGCCCCAGCCCCACCTCCCACTCCCCGCATCTTGCAGTGGCTCCAGTTCTCACCCCCAAAGTAGGAGCCATCGGACAGCTTCATTTCCTTGTTGCCCTTGGTGAGCACGCTGACCACACCATGCTGGATGAAGTACATTTTCTTGCCAATGGTGCCCTCACGGATGATGTAGTCACCTGGCTGGAAGACCTCAAACTTGAGCTTGGTCAGCATGGCTGTGACAAAGTTGGGGTCGGCGTTGGCAAAGAGTGGCATGGAGGCTACCAGCTTGCGGCAGTTGAAGTTGACAATCTCCTGCAGGGCAGAGCGGGTGGGAGAGGGCTCCGTGTTACCCTGCCTTGGTGGGGACAGGTGGGTGTCCTAGGCCCCAGGCCGGCACTGTGGCCTAGTAGCCAGCATCTTGCTTTACAGGCAAGGGCCAGTGGTTCTGCCAGCAAGGACAGCAGCATGGGGCCCTACTCCAGTGCCGTGTGGGAGGACCAGCCAGGGAAACTGGACGAGAAAAAAAAAAGCGCACTCTGGAGCAAGCTCATGCATGAATGGGCAGAGGTGTTCACGTGGGCATAGCCCCAAGAGACAGCCTGGCACAGCTTTAACCAGAACAACCAGAGCTACAAGGTAAACACTGGGAGCCTGAGGCAGGGGGATCCCAAGTTAAGCCCAGCTTAAGTAACTCAGCAACTTAAGGAGATCCTGTCTCAAAGTAAAAAAAAAAAAAAAACAGAAAAAGGGCTGGTGACATAGCTCTGTGTGAAAGCCCTGGGTTCCATCCCCAGCACTAAGAGAGAGAAAAAAGGACAAGGTTTGTTTATTTTTAAAACTGAAGCTAGGGGCTCGGCGGGATGGCTCAATGGTCTAAAGCGCCTGCTTGGGAAAGCTTGGGCGGCTTCAGGGACCGCGGTTCGATCCCCGGCACCACATGCTGCGCCAGCCCTGCCCTTGGAGCGGGCTGAGCCAGCCATAAAAATGAGTGAATAAACAAATAAAGGTTCCTTTGGGGCCCGATGGGATGGCTCAGTGGTCTAAAGCGCCTGCTTGGGAAAGCTTGAGTGGCTTCAGGGACCGCGGTTTGATCCCCGGAACCACATGCTGCGCCAGTCCTGCCCTCAGGGCGGGCTGAGCGGGCCATGAAAATGAGTGAATAAACAAACAAACAAAAAAAAACTGAAGCTAGTCAAGGTCATTTAGAAGAACAAGTTAGCAAAACCCAGCAGGAATCAGATGAGAAATGAGTGCAGGGGGGCGGGACCTGTGACTCAGTACTGTGCTGGCGCCACAGGGGTCAGAGGCAGGGCTGGTGTCTGACTCAGTGGTGAGCGGCTGCCTCCCACACGTGCAGCTCGGGGGTCCACTGCTAGCACCAAGAAAGCCTAAGCTGGGTGAGACTGTGCACCCCATCACCCCAGCACTCTGAGGGGTTGGGGTGGAGGGGCTTAGGTAGGAAGATCTCAAGTTTGACTCCAGCCTGGGCAACTTAAGAGATTTAGCCAGATCCTGTCTCACAAAATAAAAGAGGGAATGGGGAGGAAGCTCAGTGCAAAGGCCCTGGGCTCAGTCCCAGGATTGAAAACAAAGCATTCCAGAAACAGATCCCCAGAGACTGGATTTTAGCAGAAGGTAAAAGGTACTTGTGTGAGTCACCAGCAGTGGGATGGACCTGAGCCTTATCTTACACCATGAACCAGGAAAACCCAGAGGCCAGGGACCTAAGGGCTGGTATAGAAAGTACTAGAAGAAAAGTGAGTTTCTCAGGGGCTGGGGAGATAGCTCCATCATACAAGTGCCTGCCTGGCAAGTGCAAGGTCATGAGTTCGAACCCCAGTCCCACCAAAAAAAAAAAAAAAAAGAAAGAAAAGTGAATTTCTCTATGAGTGGGGTGGCTACGATAGGCACCTACTGTACTGCTGAATACAGCAAATGGGGACTAGAACCCACTGTGCACAGCCAGTTTATGTTGTGCCTAGGGCATACAATAAGCAGGCATTAACCATCTCCCTTTAGCAAGCAAATAAATGATGCCTCTTGTGTGAATCTTACCCAGTACCTACTCTGTGGAGCACTGGCTGGACAATGTTAAAAAATCTGAGCCTCATCAGGCCAGTGAGATAGCTCAGCAGATTAAGCATATGCTTTAGGCAAGCACAGGGACCAGGGTTCAATCCCCAACACCACATGCCATGCTGGCTCCACCCTGGGCATGCTGAGCTGGCCACTGAGACTGGCATGGTACTGTACACCTGTAATCCCAGCACTGCGGAGGCTGAAACAAGAGGATCATCATGCATTTGAGCTGCATACTGAGACCCTGTACTAAATACATTTAAAAAAGAAAATCTGAGCCTGAGTTGAGCACATGCTTGTTACCCGGGTTCAGGCAGGAGGATCACAAGTTAAGAGGGGAGGGCAGCCTGGCAACCTCAGTGAGACACTGTATCCAAATAAAATAAAAAGGGCTTTTGATGTAGCTGGGTGTTCAATCCCTAATACAAAAAAAAAAAAAAAAAAGAAAAAAAAAAGAAAAAAGCTATACGCAAAGTTCAAAGACAAGTGGCCATCAAAATAGAATCTGTGTCACAAAGGGCCAGTATCCTCCATATGTAAAAAATTTCCAAATACGGAAGTCAGAGCCAGGTATGATGGCTCATACCTGTCATCCCAGCACTCTGGGAGGCTGAGACATGAAGATCACAAGTTCAACCCTAAGCCAGCGTGGTGGCGCACACCTGTAATCCCAGCACTCGGGAGGCTGAGGCAGGAGGATCGGTGCAAGTTCAAGACCAGCCTGGGTTACCAAAGTGAGCTCAAGGCCAGCCTGAACTGCACAGTGAGACCCTGTCTCAAAAAAGACACACACACACACACACATACACACACACACAAAAAAAAAACCAAGTTCAACCCTAGCCTTTGCAACTTAGCCATTTTGTGAGGCTCTGGAGAAAAGTAGAATGACAGGGACAGAGATATAGTTAAGTATAAGGAACCCCAGTACAAAAAAAAAAAAAAAAAAAAAAAAAAAAAAAAAAAAAAAAAAAAAAAAAAAAAAAAAAAAAAAAAAAAAAAAAAAAAAAAAAAAAAAAAAAAAGATCTAAAGCTCTGTAGAGAGAAAGTTTACAGAAAGAGAAATGCAGGGGCTGGAGAGATAGCTCCGTGGCACAAGTGCCTATGTGGCAAGTGCAAGGTCATGAGTTTGAACCCTGGTCTGGCAAAAAAAAAAAAAAAAAGAAAAAAGAGAAATGCAAATGAGATGGAGCCTGATCGCACAAGCCACTTGGACTGGCTCACAGGAGCCAGTCCAGCAAGTGACATCATTCCTTAGGACCCAAGTGTTCCTGCTGGTACAGGCAGGGTTGGAATAAAACACAGGGCTCTCATGTTGAGCTACATTCTCAGCCTTTACAACTTTATATTTTCAGACAGTCCTGCAAATTCACCGGTTGTCCACCACAGGCTGGAACTTATGACCCTCCTGCTTCAGCTTTCCAGCAGGATCACAAGCATGTGCCATTGTGCCCTGCTGAAAGTAGTGAATTTGGGCTGCACTCAGTGGTCTAAGTGCCTGCCTGGCAAGTGGAAGGACTTGGGTTCGATCCCTGTACCGCATGCCATGCCGGCCACCAAAACTGGGCATAGTGGCACATGCTTGTAATCCTAGTGCTGGGGGGGGCTGAGACAGGAGGATCACTACAAGTTTGAGCTGTGGAGCAAGACTCTGAACCAAATAAATAAAAGATTAATTTTTTTAAAATGCAGTGAATTTAATGCATTTTGTGGTCTGTGAGTCCCTCACTCTACACGTGAAGGAATGAATGCGATTAATAGTGGAATCTCAGAGTGGAAACTTCTCAATCTTGGTAGCCACAAGGTGGCACATTCCCAGAAGGCCCCTCTGCCTAGATTGCTGTCCTCTCCTGGTCCTCACCTGCCTGCCCCACATTGACCCCTCTTCCATCATCATCCCCTCAGAGGACATGGGTGGATGCAGTGACCCCGGGTGAGTGTGAGCAGGTGGAGAAGGGTGTCCCGGCTGTGGGCACCTTGGGCCCTCCTCCCTGCAGAGCCCGCCATGCCCCTCACCTCCCGCAGTGGCCCGTTTAGCTCGCCCAGGATGCTGTCCTCATCGAACATCTTGCCCTGGTAGCGGTGCTCATAGTAGTCATGGATCTTCTGGCGGAAGTCAGCAGGCAGCTTGTGGAAGGACATGTACTGCTCCACTTGTTTGTACTGTGAGGAAGGAGGGCAGGGATGGTCAGGGCCACCCCCAGGGTACCTGCCAGACCCACCGGCAACATCAAGACCAAGTAGATGGGCCATGGAGACAGCTCAGCAGTCTAACAGTCTAAGTGCTGGCCTAGGCAAGTGCAAGGACCCCGGCTCATCGTTTTTTTGGTTTTTGTTTTTTTTGGGGGGGAGGACTGGGGTTCAAACTCATGACCTTGCACTTGCCAGGCAGGCATTTGTGCCATGGAGCTATCTCCCTGGTCCCAAGGACCCCGGTTCAATCCCCGGTACCACATGCCATGCTGGCACCTGTGCTGAGCTGGCCACCAAGATTGGGTGTGGTGTCGTACACCTGTAGTCCCAGCGCTGGGGAGGCTGAAACACGAGGATCACTACAAGTCTGAGCTGCATAGTGAGGCCCTGCACCAAACACATAAAAAGAAAAAAAGACCAAGTAGATATCCTTGTGTTTTAGCTGGCACTGAGCTTAAATAGTAACTGCTCAGCTTAATGATATTTTATTATTCCAAATGATCAGTATCAATTTTTTTTTTTTTTTTTTTTTTGCAAGACCAGATTTCAAACTCACAACCTTGCACTTGCCAGGCAGGCACTTGTGCCATGGAGCTATCTCCCCAGCCCCTATTTTCTCTCTCTCTCTCTTTTTTTTTTTTTTTAACAATTTTTTATTTTATTTTTTTGTTTTAGAACTTTTGTTTGTTTATTTATTTTTAAGGCCGGCTCAGCCTGCCACTGAGCCATCCTGCCAGGGCCCCCTATTTTCTCTTTTTGAGACAAGGTCTCACTATGCAATGCAGGCTGGCCTTGAGTTCACTCTGTAGCCCAGGCTGGTCCCCAACTCACAATGATCTTCCTGCCTCAGCCTCTGAAGTCTAGGAATTACAGGTATGTGCAAGCCACTAGGCCTGGCCTTCAAATAAGTAATTATTTTGCTGGGAATGGTGGCACATGCCTGCAATTGCAGTATACAGGGGGCTGAGGCAGGATTGCTGTGAGTTCAAGGATAGCCTGGGCTACTCGGAGAGACCCTTTTTTTAAAAATTTATTTATCAGAAACAAGGATCGAACTCAGAGCCTTACATTTGCTAGGCAGGCACTTGTGCCCCTGAGCTATCTCCCCAGCCCCCAGAGAGAGACCCTGTTTCAATACCAAACAAAGCACAGGCTGGCTTGAACTCACAGCAGTCCTACCTCACCCTTCCAGGTGCTGCAGTGAGAGGTGTGTGCCATCACACCTGGCTAAGATTCTTCTTTGGGGAAATGGGGGGATCCTGGAGAGTGAACATAGGGTCTTTGCAATGAGCTACATCCTCAACTTTCTCTCTCTCCTCCCTCCCTCTCTCACTCTCTCTCCCCTTTGAGACAGGGTCTTTCTAAGCCTGTAGGTTGCCCAGGCATGGGTACGATTTACAGTCTTCCTGCCTCAGCCTCCTGAGTACTGGGGTGACCGGCGTATATGCATACTACAGGCCCAAAATAGTAATTCTGGAACAGTATTAAATGGACTGCAGCTGCCAGATGAAAGTCAGGCAAAGCTATCAGTTGACACAAATGAATAGTGCGGCCATATCCCATGCCATTTGGGGGATAGATCCATACTAAGGAAATGCACTTGTGGCTTCTATGAAATTTAAATTTCACCTGTCACTCCAACACTCTGGAAGGCTGCAGTAGGATCCAAAGTTCAAGTCCAGCCTGGGTAATTTGGTAAGACTCAGCCTCAAAATGAAAAATATCAAGAGCTGGGGCTCATTGTGAAGTTGGGGGGTTCCATCCACCCAACTGTAAGATCAATAACAAACACCACATTAAATTAAGTGTGCTGAATCCCGTCTGACTCCCTGTGGCTCCCTCCTCAAACCTTCCAAACAGGGCGGAGTTGGGTGCCAGGCCCTGCTATCCCCAGGATAACACCGCGGTGCCCCAGCCCCACTTCCGGCCAGCCCCGCCCAGCTGCAGCTGCCCTGAGCTCAGCAGAACCCGTGACGGCGGGCGGGTGGTGGCACCAGCTCCTGTTTGGGTGCGAGGCCTGCAGCTTCCGGACAGCGGGACACCTGGCACGGGGCCCAGCTCACCCGGCTGCCCCGGCTGGCACTGCTGGGGACATTGTGGCTGTCAGCCAGGGCTGGCACATGGGGCGGGACAGAGGGTGGTAGTGGGAGCAGCCAGGTGGACAGACCCTCGACCTTGGAGGGGAACTGAGGCACATAGGGAAAAATGGCGGTACAATGCCCCCAGGACCAGCCAGCAGGTGTTCCCCTGACAGGAGCCCTGACAGCTTTGCTGTCCCTGACACCCAGCCTCAGCAACCCTCTACCCAGCCTGACCTGGGGTAGGACCTGCACTTCTGAGCCCTTCAGCTCTGACACCCTCTAAGCCCAGCCCAGGAGCTCCGTGCCTCACCCACCACCCGCCCCACCAGACCCAGCCACTGCCCTCTTCATCTACACTTGGCACCTGACCAACATGGGGAGCCCAGGGCTACCTCCCCACTCAGACTGTCTGGGACAGAGCTGTGCCCACCTTCTCCTGGTACTGGCGCCTGGAGGAGTCCAGCGACTGGATGAGGGCAGTGGCATGTCCGATGAACATGGCGTAGCAGGTGGCGCCCACGATCATGCTGAGCATGGTGAGCCAGATGTCCGTCATGCTCTCGGGCGCCTGCCGCCCGTACCCGATGCACAGCATGTGGCTCATGGCCTTGAAGAGCGCAAAGGAGTAGAGCTCGCTCCATGAGTGGTTCTGCAAGCAGGGTGGGCGGTTGGAGTACGCTGCCCCTGGGAGCCCCCTTCCATCCCCCACCTTAGACAGGGGGGAGCACCCCATGGCCAGAGATGACCTAGAGGAGTACCAAGCTGAAGATGCATGCCCACTGTCACCGTGACATGGTGCCGGAGGAGGGCCTGAGGCCACTTCTGACTTCACTCCTGGGGAAACTGAATCTGAGCAGAGCAGCTGTGAGATCCAGGGGTGCTAGGGCCAGGCAAGTTGGGGGTGCTAGAGTTGAACCCGAGGGGTAGGGAGGGCAGAGGTCCTGCGCCTGGGCGTCCTCAGCTGACCCAGCTGGGATGGGGGCGGGGGACATCCAGGAAACCAAACTGCTTGTGCAGGCGGCAGCCAGACAATGGGCTCCTCAGCCCGGGCAGCTGTGCCAGGCGCCAGGGAGGGGCTGCTGACACCATCCACGTTGGCCTGCTCTGTGTCCCAGCTGCATGCCAGGCCCCACATGTGCCTCTGACTCTGAGGGGGAAAGGCTCATTGGAGTGTCACCCAGCCTCAGCACCTGTTGGCCCTCTTGTTTTTTGACAGGGCCTCATTACGCAGTTCAGGCTGGCTTTGAACTCTCAGCGATCCTCCTGCCTCAGCCTCTAGAGCACTGGGGTGGCAGGTATGTGGCACCACAACGTCCACACTGTGCTTCAGGTGCTCTTTCTCTTTTTTGATACCAGAAATCAACCTCAGGACTTGGAGACTGTGCCCTGAGCTATAGCACCCCAGGTGCCTTTTTTTGGTAAAATCTTTTTATTTTGCTTATTTATTTGGACAGGGTCTTGCAGCTCAGATTCATAGTGATCCTCCTGTCTCAGCCTCCCCAGCACTGGGATTACAGGTGTGCACCACCACACCCAGTTTCAGTGGCTGGCACAGTGCACACAGGGTTCTAGGCCTGGCATGGCATGTGCAACCAAGGCTCAAACCTGGGTGGGCCCCTGCACTTACCAGGCAGGCACTTAGACTGCCAAGCTATCTCCCCCAGCACCCCAGGTGCTCTTTTTAACAGTCATGGATCACTCCAGCAAATAAAAAATGTGTTCTCATGGCCCATGAGCCCACTTTTTCCATGGAGAACCAAGATGGGCATTTTTTTTTTAAAAATAAGTATGTATAAGCCAGGTATGGTGGTGCATGCCTGTCATCCCAGCACTCTGGGAGGCTGAGCAAAGGAGGATCACTGTGAGTTCAAGGTCAGCCTGAACTGTGCAGCAAACAGAAAAGAGGCAGGGTAGCTGAGAATGTAGTTCAGTGTAAAGACCTGAGTTTCAGGGCCCGGCAGGATGGCTCAGTGGTCTAAAGCGCCTGCTTAGAAAAGCTTAGGCAACTGCAGGAACCGTGGTTTGATCCCCAGCACCACATGCTGTGCCAGCCCTGCCCTCAGGGAAGGCTGAGCCGGCCATAAAAATAAATAAACAAAAATTCTGAAACAAGAAAAAAAAAAAAAAAAAAAAAGACCTGAGCTGGGTCTGGTGGTGCATGCCTGTAATCCCAGCACTCGGGAGGCTGAGGCAGGAGGATCGGTGAGAGTTCGAGACCAGCCTGGGCTACAAAACGGAGCTCAAGGCCAGCGTGAACTGTACAGCGAGGCCCTGTCTCAAAAAGATAAAAAAAAAAAAAAAGACCTGAGTTTCTTCTTTTGTAGAGACAAAAAGGACAGACTAACTAAGAAAACAACCCTTAGCAGATCTTAGGGTGACAAAGGTTCCTACAGTGGCCCACGGGAGCTGAGCTTCCCGTGGATTCTGGGCAGTGTGGGGCTCAGCAGTCATCAGCAGCCCAAGAGGCTGCGGAGTGGCCGGGGCTGTGCAGGCGCAGGCGCAGGCGCAGGCGGGCTGGGCGCCGTGCAGGGTCTCACCACCATGTTGTTGATGGAGACCCAGCAGTTGCTGGGGAAGTCCTGCAGCATGGGCACCAGGAACTGCAGGCAGCCATCCCAGTGGCACAGCAGCAGCATCATGCTGATGAGGTTGCAGATGCGCATGACTGCGCTCGCCAGGTCGTAGGTCATGTGGAAGATCTGGGCGGGGGGGGGGGGGGGGGGGGGGGGGGGGGCGTGGTGGAGGGTGCAGACTTGTGAGGGTGGCAGGCCCCTGGGCACCACTGCACCCCACGGCTCTGCACCTTCCCCAAGACTCTAGGCACCTACAGCCAGCGGAGGTCTCCTACTGCATCAACTATTGTCCTGAGGACCCCAGATTTCACCACAGGACCCCAGCCCTATCCCACAGTCTCCTCTTCCAGTTTCCCCAGTAGTCGTAGTCCCAGGAATTGAGGCAGAAAATATGGACTTTTGGGAGGCTGTAGCTGGCTGGCTGTGTGTCTCTGAGACCGCTTCCCCCTGGTACTCGGATGTGGATGCCTCCTCTTACTGGGCTTGAAGGGAAGCCCAAGGTGGCCTTTGCCCAGGCCCGAGTTCTGCCCCTACGGTGGTTCTGCCTGCTTCTTGGGTTCCATCCAGGTCCTTCCCCTGGCCTCCTGAACTCATAATCCTACCCATCAGCCTCTGGATAACTCACCCTCAGTTCCCCCTAGCCCACTGCCACACGACCCTGGCCCATCTTCTCCCTGTGGTCCAGTGTATGGAATTTAGCTCTGCTGAGTACAGCCCATCACATCCCTGCCTTGTCCTGTGTCCCCACGACCCAGCAGCCCCCAGGAGCCCTACCGCACCCTCACCTCTGCCCCTCCGCCCACATCACAGTCCCACCTACATGAGCACTAACCCATGTGCTCTCCAACCCTGCCTGACTAGGCCCTTGTGGCACCCAAATCCCCTCATGAGGTCTGCGGATATAGCTCAGAAGTGTAAGTTCCTGTCTGGTAAGTGCAAGGTCTCTACTACAATTAAAAAAAAAAAAAAAAGAATATTCTTCCTTCAAGGCCCTGCTTTACATCTGAGGCCCCACCTCCATCCCACGCCCAGCCAATGATTGCTCCACATCCTGACCCCTTCCACAGCCATGACTCCGCCCACATGTCCTCACCTCCTCCCACTGGTGAATGTAGCGGATGAGCCGTGACAGGCGCAGTAGCCTCAGCAGACTGAGGATCTTGGTGAAGCGCACAATGCGCAGGGCACGCGCAGTCTTGTAGACCTCGGAGTCGATGCCTTTCTCCACAATGAGGAAGATGTAGTCCACGGGGATAGAGGACACGAAGTCCACCACAAACCACGTGCGTAGATATTTCTTCTTGATCTTCTCAGGGTCCAAGATGATCTCTGTGTTGTCCTCTATCACGATGCCTGTGCGGAAGTTGAGCACCAGGTCCATGAGGAAAAAGGTGTCTGAGACTACGTTGAACACGATCCAGGGCGCCGTGGTCTCGTCCTTGAAGAAGGTGATGCCCACGGGGATGATGATGAGGTTTCCCACCATGAACAGCAACATGGTGAAGTCCCAATAGAACCTGTGAGGGGTAGGGCTGCTCACACTCCCTCCCCGCAGGAAGCCCCCACCCCTGAACAGCCCATGTCCCTCCCGATGTGCTTGGCTTAATTAAGGCGGGAGTCAAAAAAAACATAGCTGGGAGCCGGGCGTGGTGGCTCACGCCTGTAATCCCAGCACTTGGGAGGCTGAGGCAGAAGGATCATTGCGAGTTCGAGACCAGCCTGAGCTACAAAAGTGAGCTCTAAGCCATCCTGAACTGTACAGTGAGACCCTGTCTCAAAAAAGCAAAAAAACAACAACAAAAAAAAACATAGCTGGGGTTAGCTGGACATAGTGGGCACACCTGCAGTGACAGTGCTCTGGGAGGCTGAAGGAGAAGGCTCCCTGGTGCAAGCACAGCGTAGGCAACTTAATAAGACCCTCGTTCCCATTTAAAAAAAAAAAATGGGCTTCAGTAGCAGGCAGAGGCCCAACAAGGACAGCGCCAGGGCCACAGGTCATGCGGGCTGGCAGACAGTGATCCACAATTTGGCAGATACTTGGCCATTTAATAAGATAAATACGCATGCAGAAGTGATAACCAGTTGCTTGCACTAACAGTACACCCAGCAGGATGGATGTCCCCCAGGTCAGCTCCCAATACCCTCAGGAAGACTGGCAGGGGCAGACCTGCCCACCCACCTTCTAATGGGCAGGAGCCCAGGCCTAGCTACTGAGAAAATGCAAATGCAAACTTCCCTAAGGGAGAGCTCTTTGGTAGCTGCTTGAAAAGTTAAAGCACATGAGCTGGGCGTGGTTGCGCACTCCTGTAAATCCCAGCACTTGGGAGGCTGAGGCAGGAGGATCGGTGTGAGTTCGAGACCAGCCTGGGCTACAACAGTGAGCTCAAGGCCAGCCTGAACTGCATAGCGAGACCCTGTCTCAAAAAGACAAAAAATAAAATAAAATAAAACAAAATAAAATTAAAAAGTTAAAGCACACTATTAGCACCTGACTCAGAATTTCCACTGAGGATTCACCCAAGGGTCCAACAGCAAAGATGCCCACAGAATCCTGTGCATCCTGTGCACAGAAGCACAATTTGCAGTACCCCAAAGTGGAAAGGGTCTGAATGTCCAGCGAGAGATGGATGGCTGGACTCACACAGTGAGATCTGAACCCATGTTTGAATATTACTCAGCCAGGAAAAGGAGCCAGCCTGTGGCACTTCCAGTGTGGCTGAACCTTGGGGACACTGTGCTCACTGAAAGATGCCAGACATAGAAGACTGCACAGTATGGGACTCTGTGGTAGACAGGAAATGCCCAGGACAGGCAAAATCCAGAGACAGGAAGTGGATTCCCGGCTGCTGGGGGAAGAATGACTGCTCACTGGGGTGGGGCTTTGCTTTGGGGTTATGGATTGCTCTAGAGGCTGGTGGTGATGACTGAATCATAGGACAGATGTGTGTGCATGTGTGTTAAATATATTTGGCTATTGGAGGGTCTCACTACATGGCTCCAACTCCTAGTGATCTTCCTGCTTTCAGCCTCTTCAGCACTGGGATTACAAGCATTTGCCACTATGCCCAACTCTGGTTGGCTCACCCCTCCCCAAGGGCGGGAATGGAGCAGCATGTGGTACCAAGGATCCAACCGCAGTCCCCATGTTTGCCTATGCAGGTGCTTTATTTTATTTATTTATTTATTTATTTGTGTGTGTGTGTGGAATGGGGCATTGAACTCAGGCCCTTAGGCTTGTCAGGCAAGCACTTATCCTACTGAGCTATTTCCCCAGCCCTGGTGCTTTATTTTTACTCATTTATTTATTTTTGTGGTGCTGGGAATTGAACTCAGGACCTTGTGCTTGCCAGGCAAGTGCTTATTCTACTGAGCTATCTCCCTGGTCCAGGCTGTGTTCTTAATACCACTGGACTATATACTTGGAAATGGTTAAATAGCTAATTTTATTTACATATATTAAAAACAAAACAAAACACCTTATGAGCTGGGGGGGGGGGGAGTGTTCTCCTGCGTGAGCAATGCCCAAGACTGAAGGTTTGAACCTGTCTATCCTGGATAGACCCAGATCAAGGAAGGGCCCCAATGTGAAACAGGGAGACTGGACTCTGGGAGGCTGAGGCAGGAGGGTGTCAAGTTGGGCAACTTAGCAAAACTGTCTCATGAGAAAAAAGAAATGCAAGTAGGCCCAGGGACTGAAGTTTGATCATGGGGCCTGCCACCAGCCCCGCCCCCCGGGGTGTGCTGAGAGGGCAATTAGATTGGGTGTGGTGGGCCGCCTGTAATTGCAGCTCTTGGGAGGCTGTAAACAGGCACATCAGTAGGAGTCTGATCTAGTAGTGAGATCCTAAACACCCTGTAGATCATTTCCTAAAATACACAAAAAGAAAGAGTGAGCAAGAGCGAGGGCGAGAGAGACAGAGACAGAGAGAGAGACAGAGAGAGAAATGGAACTCAACAGGAAGGCCTGGAGTTCCATCTGAGGTACTGAAAGATAAATTTCACAGAGTAGTTGGATTTTGCTCTTAAAGTTTGGGGGGGTATCCCTGAGTTCCAGCTCTTTGCCTCTCTCTTAAGGTGTTGTCCCCATTCAGGCAGGTGGTAGGGGCTGAGCCGGTCATCTCTGCAGGGATGAGCTTGAGAGATGGAGGCTTCCTGTCCAGCCTGTCCAGCTCAGAGGACCCGGAGGCCCGGGCAGCACTGGCTGGCTGCACTTTGGGAGTGCGAGCACTGGTAAAGTGGGTCCTGGCTCAGGCTGCTCCTGGAGGACACAACTATTAACACCCCGCCTGCAGGCGGCCAGGCATCCACTTCGGGGAATTGAGCTCAAGGAAATCGTCCAAAAGGGAGAGGAAAAAAAAAATTAAAAAGTGATTTGTACCAAGATATTCATAGCAGCTAGGTCTTGGAGAGCCAAGGGCTGGATGCAACCCAGAGGCTCCACGCGCATGGCTAGAGCCAGAGCCAGGTTGGTGCTGCTGCTCAGCACCGGGCACTTTTTTTTTTTTTTTTTAAAGAATTTATTTATTTATTTTTCAGAATTATTTTATTTATTTATTTATTTTTTTCTTGTTTCAGAACCTTTATTTGTTTATTCACTCATTTTTATGGCTGGCTCAGCCTGCCCTGAAGGCAGGGCTGGCACAGCATGTGGTGCTGGGGATTGAACCGCGGTCCCTGAAGCTGCCCAAGCTTTCCCAAGCAGGCGCTTTAGACCACTGAGCCATCCCGCCGGGCCCCAGCACCGGACACTTTGGGTCACACTTTGCCCCTGCCCTCAGCGCCACAGTCTCCTTGGCTGTCCTTGGCCCTCATGTTATGAGCATCTTGTCAAAGGGCTCAGGCTATGACAGAGAGGCGGCTGGCCCACGGGACTGCCCTTGATACCCCATCCAGGTGAGAAAGGAACCTCTAAACTTCAAAATTAAAAATCAACGCAGGGCCCGGCGGGATGGCTCAGTGGTCTAAAGCACCTGCTTGGGAAAGCTTGGGCGGCTTCAGGGACCTCAGCTCAATCCCCGGCACCACATGCTGCGCCAGCCCTGCCCTCAGGGTGGGCTGAGCTGGCCACAGAAATGAGTGAATAGGGGCCCGACAGGATGACTCTGGTCTAAAGCCCCTGCTTGGGGAAGCTTGGGAGGCTTCAGGGACCGCGGTTTGATCCCTGGCACCATATGCTGCGCCAGCCCTGCCCTCGGGGCAGGCTGAGCCAGCCATAAAAATGAGTGAATAAACAAACAAAGGTTCTGAAACAAGAAAAAATAAATAAATATTAAAAAAAAAGAAATGAGTGAATAAACAAACAAAGGTTCTGAAACAAGAAAAAAAAAAATCAACGCAATCTCTTGAAACAAGCAGGAAAGAGTCACAGAGAGGCCAAGGGACCTGGAAACCGCCAGGGGAAGGGGAAACCAGCTGGGGTATCTAGGAACCACAGGAGGGAGTAGGAGCCACCCATGGAGGGGCAAGAATCCAGGGTCCTAGAAACCACAGTAGTGCTCCAGAAATTACCAGAGCAACTAGAAACCACCAAGGAGGCCTAGAAACAGTCTGAACATATACATGAGGACACCTTTTACGTGGAACACTTCACAGATACCCTTTCTCCTTGGGGCAGGGCCAGCTTGTCAACCCTACCCCCACTGGGACCTAAGCCTGTCCCAGTCTCCCAGACCCTCCCGCTCCTCCTTCCTGTCTCCAAGGATCACACAGTGTGACCCTGAGTTGTGGGAGATCAGAATAGAGGCCAGGGGATGGGAGAGGTGCTAAGGAGGGCGGATGGCAGGGCGGCACCCCACTGCCCCTTTGGGATGTGCCCAATCCTCATCCCTGCCAGCCAGCCTGGTCCCCTTTGGAAGGAGCAAAGGGGGGTTGCATGTGTCCCCTACCAAGAAGAAACAGGCCAGAGAGGACCCCAGAGTCCTCGGGACTCCACCTGCGGACACAGGGGTCCCTCACCTCAGCCTGGGGAAGGACTCCTGTTCCCACAGACAGGGTTCTACAAGGTGAGGCCCACGTGGCCCTGCTTCCCCTTGAGCTGTGCAGTCTCAGGGGGTTCCCTGCCTCCCCTGAGCCTGTGGAGACCCCACATTGTGGGGACAGCCAGCGTTGTCCTCAGCTCACTCCTCAGAAGACGACCCCCAGGGGCCCGGCAGGACGGCTCAGTGGTCTAAAGCGCCTGCTTAGGAAAGCTTGGGCGTCTGCAGGGACTGCAGTTCGATCCCCGGCATCACGTGCTGCGCCAGCCCTGCCCTCAGGGCAGGCTGAGCTGGCCATAAAAATAAACAAACAAACAAAAGTTCTGAAACAAGAAAAAAAAATAAAATAAAAAGATGACACCCATGGGGGGCCGGGATGAGGACAGCCCTCCCACTCTGGGACCCTAGTTGATGCCAGCACAAGCTCCTTTAAAAGCTGCCCATGTTCTGGGCTTTGGTGGGGAAACTGAGGCTTGCCTCAGGCAGTAAGTGACACCACAGGATTTGAGCTGAGGCAGGCAGTCTGTGGGCTGCTGCAGGCACTGAGGGGCTCCCTTCCTGCTCCCCATGAGGCTTCCTTGACCCAGCACATCACCTAGGGTGAGTGACAGGGACCCAAGGCCATCGGAGCCAAGGGCCTTGAGGTCACACAGAGAATGCCCTGTGCAGGGGGCACTCTTCCCGTGTCCCCAGCCCCTCTGGACTAGGAGCCATGAAACTGAGTCAGGGCTCTGTGCAGAGGTGCGCGCAGAGCATCCCCGCTAGAGGACCAGAGTGGTCAGGGATCACAGATCCGGCAAATCTCGGCGGATTAGAGGCCAGAGGTCAGGGATTACGGGTGAAGCTCCCATGGGGATCAGAAGGCCTGAACCGGGATGTGGTTATAGCCATGGCAGGCGTCAGGGATTCGGAAGGGCACACTCGCGTGAGGATGGCTGGGGTCCTGGGGGAGCACTTCGGGCCGGGGTGTGTGCCGGGTGCTGGGGCAGATGCTGATCTGCACCCAGGAGAGGAGGAGGCTGTGATGCATCTGGGTGTGGGTGTGGGGTGGGAGGCTACAACCTGGGTGAACAGAGAGGTGCATTTGGGGATGTGGAGGAGACAGGAGCAGGGCCCAGGCAGTGGGAAAAGACAGCTGCAAAGGGTCCGTCCTGTCATCCCAGCACTAGGGAAGCTGAGGCAGGAAGATCACCAAAAATTCAGGGCCACCCTGAATGTAAACTATGACGTGAAAACCGGGATCCCAGGGGGATGGAGGAGATGGAACCAGAGGACCAGAATGCAGGTGTAGCTCCTGCTATGCTGGGTGGCGGGTCAGGACAGGGTCCCAGGCTGCTGCATTGGGGTGTCATCTTGATTGAACCTCAGAACCTGGCCTGACACTGTGGGTGGCAGCAGAAGGCCTCTCACTGTCCTCTGGATCCATGTGGGCTTGAGAGGTTTAGAGGGAGACCTCAGGCCAGCCCCTGATATCTCCTACAGATTCTCGCACTTCTCCTCCAGAGGGGATGGACCCCATCCTCCATCCTGCCCACCTGCTACCCCCCCAGCCCCTCCTGCCTGCAACACTTCCCTCACTGATGGAGTTTATCCCCGGGTTGGATGCAGGGATCCATCACCCAGGGATTAGCACAGCCCGGACTCCTGCTGATCCGATCCCCAGGCCATCTGGGGATGGGCACCAGGCTTCCTGCCTGTATCAGGCTTCAGGACCCCAGGGACTGTGGGACCCATTCAGAGCTGGCATCAGCAGATCCTGGAAACCAGTCAAGTCAGGACCACAGAGCTGACCTGCAGCAGGGAAGAGGCAGAGGGACTCACCCAGAGGGCAGAGGAAGGTGCCCACTCACCATCACTCTCAGGACCAATGCCCACTGCCCTCCAGGGATATGGAGGGAGAAACCACTGGGAACACATCCCTTCCTGGCCCTCCATGCCACCATCCCCATCCCCAGCCTCAGCCGCCCTGTACACCTCCTCAGAGGTTTTTAGGGCTCAGTTCTTCTTTATTTTAGGATTCTGTGGATTTGGAGTCTTGGGGTGGAGGGAACAGGCTAGAACTGTTATTTCCTTTCTGCTTTTGGAAAGAGGGCTTTGCTATGTAACCCAGAGCGGCCTCAAAGTCCTGATTCCCTGCCTAACCCTAACCCTCCCTGACTTTTGGGATTACAGGTGTGTGGCACTGCACCCAAATTCTGTGCTGTGTTTATTTTCTTTTTTTTTTTTTTTTTTTTTTTTTAATTTTTTTTTTTTTTTTTTTTTTTTTTTTTTTTTTTTTTTTTTTTTTTTTTTTTTTTTTTTTTTTTTTTTTTTTTTTTTTTTTTTTTTCTTGTTTCAGACCTTCTTTTGTTTGTTTATTTATTTTTATGGCTGGCTCAGCCTGCCCTCAGGGCAGGGCTGGCACAGCATGTGGTGCCGGGGATCGAACTGCGGTCCCTGCAGCTACCCAAGCTTTCCTTTTTTTTTTTTGTCTTTTTGAGACAGGGTCTCACTATGCAGTTCAGGCTGGCCTTGAGCTCACTTTTGTAGCCCAGGCTGGTCTCGAACTCTCACCGATCCTCCTGCCTCAGCCTCCCGAGTGCTGGGATTACAGGCGTGCGCCACCATGCCTGGCTTAACCCAAGCTTTCCTAAGCAGGCGCCTTAGACCACTGAGCCATCGTGCTGGGCCCCTGTGTTGTGTTTATTTTCTTTTTTCTTTTTTTTTTTTT
>PVJA010027149.1:0-28897 GCA_004027025.1 Myocastor coypus
ATATTAGCTATCTTTGTAGCCCTTCTTTTTGTCTAATTTTTGGTCTGTAAACTTATATTTTTATCCCATCAGAAGAAAAGCTTAGTGATACTATTACTGTATAAAATGGATACTTCAGCATAACATCACTGTCTTCCTGAGTATGAAACATCTTAGACTTAACTTGGGATTGGTATTTTCTATCAATCATTGATATTCTAACAAATGTCTATAGAATGTGACAAAAGTAGTAACACATTTTTACACATTTAGAAATCTAAGTATTTACAGAAGTATAGCCAGCCAATCCCATGGCATTTTCCTAGTCTCTTACTCTCATTTAATACCCTTTTTTGTTTTCTTGTAGACCAACCATTTACTTGAGAGAGAGTACAGTAGTAACTAAACTTGCACTGGAAGCAGCACACATCTAAAAAACCAGAATGGCAGGCATTCCAAGCGTATTTTTACTGTTACACATTGGTATCCTCAGTGTCACAAACATTTTTGAGGTTCCTAGGACCATTATCTAATTCATCCAGTGCATATAAGTGTGTGGCTTTGCCCCTGCCATGCTTCCTATCTCTTCTGCTTGCAGTCACTTCATTGTTGAAACTTTAAGTCGTTGATTTCCGTTCAGCTGTGTTATGCCTCTCCATTTTTATTTCTTCTTTTGAGATCTTACACCAGGGAGACTATATGTTATTTACACATGTAGGTCTGGTTTATTTCACTTATGAGTGTACGTTGAAGATACAGACATTTATACATGAAGTCTCCTCTTTTATCATTCCTTTTAGCTGAGTAATATTCCATTTTATGAAAACATCTTTTTTGACCATTCTTCAGATGATGGGCATTTTGGTTGTTTCCCGGATTTGGCTATCATAAATTGGGCTGCTATGAACATAGGTGCACAGATATCACTATGGTGTGATGTTTTCAGTTCTTCTGGGAAAATTCCCAGTACAGGAATAGTTGGATTGAGTGGGATTTCCAGTTTTAATTTTTTAAGGAGCCTCCACACTGCTCTCCATAATGTTTGCACCAGTTTGCATTTCCCCCAGCAGTGGAGAAGTTAAGGTAATGATTAGGGCTCAGATGTTTGTGCATGACGTGGTTGCGGATTGAATGATTAACTCTTTGGAGTAGAATCCTGTGAGGAATGGAGCCCCTGTAAGGGCTAAGCTTCCAATTATTAGTGAGGCAGATGTAGTGGGCAGGGCTTTGTGTAGTACTCCTATTTTTCAAATTTCTTCTTCACCATTTAGGTTGTGGATGATTGATCCGGAGCACAGGAAGTGCTTTTTCCCCACAGCCTCTGATATTTGTTGTTGCTTGATCTTTTTTATGATAGCCATTCTTTCTGGGGTGAGATGATATCTAAGTATCGTTTAAACAAAAACACTCTAAATCCTTTTTTGAAATTTTTGAAATGTGTAGCACATTATTTTTATCTATATTCACCACACTGTACATTAGTATACCCTATTTCTTGTTCCTTTCTAACTGTACCTGCACGCCTTCTCGTCAACCTTCCTGTTCCCCTCTCCTCCTTCCTACCATCCCATGCTTTGCTAACCACCATTGTACTTTCAACCGCTATAAGATCAACTTTATATTCCACATATTGGTGAAATTCTGCACTGCATAACTTTCTGCTTAGTTTCTTTGGCTTAACATAATCATTCTTCAGCCCCCCTCATGTGGTTGCAGATGACAGGGTTTCTTTTTATGTACTACATTTTTGCTATTAGTTGATGGACACGTGGGTGGTTTCCCCTTCTTGGCTTGAACATGGGCTTTTAGATGGTTCCTCAAAATGTTACCATGTTTTTAATATGTACACTGGAGCAAGGTTGTCAGATTACATCATAGTTCTATTTTAAATTTTTGAAACAACTCCATTCGTTTTTACAGTGGTTATATTAATTTATATGCTGAGCAAACAGTATGTATGTGTTCTTTTTCTGCACCTCACTCCCGTACTGGTTATCTCAACATTTTGATAATAGCTATTTTACAGAAATGATATGGAAACTCATTGTTCTCTTTTAATTTCCTTGACTGTGCCTTTTTCACATGCTTATTGACTATTTGAATTGACTATTTGTATCTTTTCAGAAAAGTCAGTTTAAGTTTGTTGTTCATTTTTTATTCAACTTATTTGATTTTTGTTATTGAGTTTCTGTAGTTGCTTGTATATTTTGAACATAAACCCCCTCAGAAGTAGAGTTTACAGAAATTTTCATTCTGTAGGTTTTTTTTTCATTTTTCTGATTTTATCCTTTGTTGTATAGGAGCATTAGGTTTGACACAATCCTTCTTCCTATGGTAGCTTTTATTTCCTGTGCTTTTGAGGCCTTTTCCAAAAATTTCTTTCTCATTTCAATATCTTAAAATAGTTCTACTATTTATGCTTATAGAATATTCACCGAAGACATATTTAAATCTTTATTTAGAGATCATTTCTGTGATTGATGTACAATAATGGTCTATTTTTACTCTTTTAGAAGTGATTACTCAATTGTCCCAGTATGTATTAAATTCATTATTTTTGTTAATGAACATTTTTAACACTTTTTTCAAAAATTAGTTAAGTTGCATGGGGTTAATTTCAGGATCTCTGCAATATTTCCTTGATCTTTGTGTATGTAGTCATGCTAATGGCATGCTGTTTGAATAACTAAAGCGTTGTGCTATATTTTGAATTTAGGTAGTATAATGCTCCTGCTTTGCTGTTTTTGCTCAGGGTGACTCTTATATTCAGAATATTTTCGTGGTATCACAGAAATTTGGGCATTTTCTTTCCAGTTTTGTTGAAAGCGCCTATGGCATTTTGATAGGAGTTCCATCCAATATGTGGATCACTTTGGCCAATATGGACATTTTAACAATACTGATTATTCCAATCCATAAACATGAATGTCTTTTGAGATATTTGTGTCTCTTTCAATTTATTTCCCCATAATTTTGCAGTTTTCTTTGTATAGTGTTTTCACTTTATTAATTAAATGGATCCTCAACAATTCTTTGTTATAAATGGATTTTTAAATTATTATTTCAGATAATTTACAGGACTGTTAATAACATTTGTATTATGATTTGGGTCCTGCAACTTTGTTGAATATTTTATTAGCTGTGATATTTATTTGGTGGAGTCTTTGAGGTTGCCTGTGTATAATATCAAGTCAACCTTAAATAATGACTTTGACTTCCCTTTTTCCAATATATATGTTGTTATTTTTTTTCTCTTTCGTTATTGCTCTGGCTAAGATTTGCAATACTGTGTCGAATAAAAGTGATAAAAGTGGGAATCCATGTCTGATTACAGAACACACAGTCTGTTTATGTAGTCCCATGCAACGTAATGGTAGCTATCTCATTAGTATGTATGGCATTTATTATGTTGAGACATGTTCTTTTGATATCTAATTTTTTTCCAATTTTGTAACATAAATGAATCTGGAGTCAAATGCCCTTTGCATCTGTTGAAATTGTAACATGTCATTTGTGTTTCTTTCTGTTGATAAGGTATACTCCATTGTTGACTTATGTTTTGAGTCATTCTCTCATTTCTAGAACAAAACACACATCCTACTGGTAAATAATCAAATATGATGTTGTATTCTGCTTTGTTACAGTTTACTGAAAATTTCTGCATCTACAGTCATCAAACACATTGAGCTCTAGTTTTCTTTATTTATTGTATTTTTATCTGGCTTTGGTATCAGGATAACTCTGTCCTCATATCACTTAAAAGAAGGTTTCACTTGATCTGGGGAGATAATTTAAGAATACTTTAGGGGTCTTGTACAAATTAACAATGAAGCTATATGGTTTTCAGCTTCTTCTTGATAGGAAACATTTATATGATTGGTTCAATCTCACTACTTGTTTTGGAGTTCTTCAAGTTTTATATTTCTTCATGATTCAGCCTTAGTAATATATATTTCTTTTGGAATTTGTCCATTTCTTCTATGTTATCAAGTTCATTGGCATTTAGTTATTCATAATAATCTACAGTGACATTTTCTAATCCTGTAATGCCCAATTTTAATGTTTCCTTTTATCCCTGATTTTATTTATTAGAATCTTCTTTCTTTCCTTCTTAGTTATACAGGTTTGTCTGTCATGTTTATCATGTTGAAGAACCAGCTTTTCATTGTACTGCCTTTTGGATTATTTGGTAAATTGCCACTTCAATTTTTTATGTTTCTTTCCTAATACTAATTTTTGTTCCTCCTTATTTTTGAGGGTCATTCAGATCTGAAAATAGGTCTTATATATGACATCTTTCTACTTTTGACACAGATGTTAATTGCTGTACACGTTTATCTTACTACTGTGCCTCATAAGATTTGATATGTTGTATTTCTCACATAAGATAAACCATGCCCTATTTAAGTTTGTGTGTCTTATTTTATGTAACATTGTGATTTCAAAGTATAGATAAAGGGAAAAGAAATGATTGGTACCAGGAAGTAGAGGCACCGTTTCCAAACGAGAAGGAGGAGAAGAGATGGAGGAAAGGGTTAAGGAAGGGATTTAAAGAACATGGGAAAAGAACTGAAGGAAAAAGTGGATATGAAAGTTTTGCAAATAAGAAAGGGAACAAGGAATGGAGAGAGGGGAAATGGAGGTGAAAAAATAAGTAAAAGTGTGTTATCTACAAGTTTTGGTCCTCCATGGTAAACTTGATTATTAGGCACTGCAAACACAAACTAAGAAAAATGAATTAATTACATTAATAAATTTAGTATGTTGTGTCTTCACTTCTATGTGTTGCAACAAATTGCTTAATTGTTTCATTTCTTCTTTGTTACCATGGTCATTTGCTGAAAAGGTTTGTAGTTTGAAATATTTTTCTTTCATTGACTTCTAGTTTTAATATATTTTGCTCAGAAAATATAATCAACATGATTTCAATAATTCCAAAAAGCTTGCTGAGACTTCTGTGCTTTATCATATATGTGCTATCCTGGAGAATATTCCATGTGCTGATGAGAGAACGCATATTTGATAGCTGTTGGACGGAATGTTCTATAGCTATGATCATTTGGTCTAAGCTATAATTTAACTCTTTTTTCATTTATTTATGGATATTATTTCTAGTTGGTTTGTAAATTGCTGAAAAAGGTATATTAATGTGTACTTCTATTTTTGTATTAGAATTTACCTCTGCTTTAATGTCCTTTAGTATTTGCCTTATATATTAGAATGCTATAATATTGGGTGCCTATGATTTTTTTTGCTTGCTTGAGACCTTTATATTTAAATAATGTTATTCCTTGTGTCCTGTTTTTTAACCAGATTTTATTTAAATTCTAATTTATCTGAGCTAAGTACCTCATTCTGCTTTCTTCCAGATATTATTTGCATGGAGTGTTTAATGTAATTCCTTCACTTTGAGTCTATGTGTGTCCTTGGAGGTGAAGTGAATTTCTTTTTTCTTTTTTTGTATTTTTTAGTACAGGGTCTACAGGGTGTACAAGGTCTCACTCTGTAGATAGGACTTAGAGTAATCCTCTTTGTTTTCATCCTCCCAAGTGCTGGGATTATAGGTACTTGCCACTAATCCCAGTCTCAATCACAGTCTCAGTGTGCTGCAGAGGAGGGGCTAGCACCACAGGTTAGGGATCAAATTCCTGGCCTCTGCATCTGCCTAAACTGGCACTTTAATCCACTGAGCTAAGTGGCCAGCCTTTTTTTTTCTTACTTTAAAAAAAAAGAATGAGAAAGAAAAAAAAATTGGAAACAACACAAAATTTGATTAAACAGAATGATAGGACTTGAACAGTAGTTGTTATATTGTGTATTGTTGTCTTCAAATTGGTTGTTCAGATTTCCAGATATAAGGATGTAAAATTGTTAAAGCTTGTAGGTACTTTCGACATTCAATCACTGGATGGCATCTGAGGCCAGATTTGCCTGGGACCCATTATTCATCTATTGTTATTGCATCAGTGGTGGAGGACAACCCAAACAAACCATGGTTTGTCCTAAATGTGCAGTTAATGTGTTGTATAGCATGAACAAGATCACACAGAGAAAGGATAAACTCCAAGTCTCTCCTTGGGGTCAGCCACAGTTCCTGTGCCATATTTACAGCGAGTTATTGCAGAATTCTGCCTTGTAGACAGAATCATCACCTAGGAACCAGCCTCTGGCTCCTGCACCATGCATACTGCCGTCAATACCACACAGTTTTATCTTATTCTGAGTCTACCACTCTGTAAGATTGGACCAGTACTGGGGTAGGATCATAGCCCTCACTGCCGCACTAAGGTAGGATAAGTTATGACTCCAAATTCCCTCATTCAGCCACAAGTGATGCTGGTGGGAAAAGTCTGGTATGCTCAAGCCATGAGCATCTACATGAAATGAGTGTTATTCCAGAAGCTCCATCATTCCATTGACCTTGAAATGAGAGCCATGGACACTTACCTTCTGTTAGGTTTCACTAACCATGCTCTGGACTCAAAGGCAAAGTATTGTCCTAATTACCTCCACTTTGCACATAAAGTCTTGCTTCTTGCTGTGGTGCCTAAAGTTGGAGTAGTAGTGATGAAGGCAATCCCTTGCTCTTGGGTTTTATACTAGTAGGACCTGGACACTCTTGGTGGTGATGTAGGTTGCCACCAAATGCAACATCAGGGTGCATTTTCTGCCCAGTGCCAGAGGCACAAGCTATAAACAATGACATGTGGACAACTGTGCTGCCTGAGATGGGGTATCAATGGTAGAGATGGTCTGTAGGTCACCAACCTTATGCTAAGCTGGCTTGCACTTGAGTTGCACAGCTGCAGGGTCCTGTGCCGTCCTGGGAGAGATGATGCCCCAGGCTTATTGCAAGGCTCATAATGATACAGGTCAAGACTTGAGTCTTTCTTACTGGGCTTCAGGTATCTTTTTTGATGCTAGAACCAACTTAGAAGCTCTATCTGCCATCTTTTGCCCAGTGATAGAAGTGCAGGCTTCTCCATGCTGCACCTTAGCACAGCAAGTCTACGTCTGACCAGCAAGCAAAGCCTGTGCTAGTTTTCATGCTCTTTTGTAAGGCCCTTTATTGCTTGGCTAGTACAGTTTTAGTGGTTCAGTCCATTCATACTGGCCTAGGTGTATAGGTTTAAGGCTTTAATCAACATTGGTCTTCACTCTCATTGGCCTTGTAATGGGTTACAGTTCTAATGCTTGGCATTAATTTGATTTCCCTCTTCTAAGTTCTAGGCATTTCTCTCCAGGCTGCTTGGACTGGAAAACTGTAATAGCAGCAATTCTTCTTCCTGCCATTTTCAGTTCATCTTTTCTAGTTATTTCATTAAAATCAGCTGCCATAGTCTCTTGCCTTAGTGCTTCTGAAGACAGTTTGGAGAAGTTGTGTCTAACATTTTAATTTATAAAAATTTATCTCAGTAAGATTGAAATCGTTGTTAGATCTTACTACATTTTTGTATATGTTTTTCCACACTATATTTTTTCTTCAATTCAAAACAAATCAAGAGAAAGCACAATAAAATCAGACTATTTCTATACTCTTTGCTAACTAATACTTTAAGACGAGTGCTATAAATTAAGATGTACTTGAGAAGTTAAAGATACTACTGACATATTGTTCTGAATTGTGTTCTTTTGCAGACTAAGTTTAAAGAGTTTTATAGTTAATAGGTTATGTAGTACTTTAGCAGTGTATTCTTCTTAAAGTAAACAAAAATAGAGAACTAAGCTAATGGCAACTCTATTAAAGTCTTCAGCAACTGAACAATAAGTTTGAATTTCTCCAGAGATCCCCACGGTTCAATTTATTTTATTTTTGTTTATTTGTTTTTTGTCTTTTTGAGACAGAGTCTCTCTATGCAGTTCAGGCTGGCCTTAAACTCACTTTTGTAGCCCAGGCTGGTCTCGAACTCACACCAATCCTCCTGCCTCAGCCTCCCGAGAGCTGGGATTACAGGCGTGCACCACCATGCCCGACTCCACCCCACGGTTCACTTTAAACAACAATTAAGATGACATGTATCATATTCCAGATTATATCACTGTGTCTTTCACTTAAGATTTTGAAGTTTTCCAGGCATGGTACCATCCAGACATTATCTGTGTACTCTGGGACATTGGGGTAGGACAGTAGATAGTTGGAGTCCAGCCCAAGCAATATAGTAACTTAGTAAGAGTTTCTGTTAAAAAAAAAGGATGGGCATATAGCTCAGTAGGAAGTTTCTGGGTTCAGTATGCACTAACACACACACACACACACACACACACACACACACATCTAAATGTGTCATTAGATTCTGAAGGATATGTTCATTGTTGGTACTGAAGGTCTGCTTTAAGTGACCACCTATGATCTACATTTATGGACACTTGGGTTCATAAAGTAAACTAAGAGACAATGATTGAAGCCTGATGTGTTCTCAGTTTTTATGAGATGTCCCTGCCTCCATTATGTCCAACACATACCTGCTACATAGCAGACAGACAGGATGAACTTTATATTAGTACCTAGAAATATAATGTTATATACTGAGGAATAGCTATGTGATCAACGCAAAAGCAGATAAGTTCCAGAGCTTGACAAGGACCACCACTGATATTTATATGGACACAGCATTTATTATAGCTCATTAAGTTCTGCTATACGGTGGATTCTAGAAGCTTTGACCCAAAGTTGGGTTTTGTCAATAGCAGTTGTATGAATAGTATTTTATGAAGGTCGTTTCTGACTTCATTTTTTATTACTTTTCTGTGTCTAATTTTATTTTTTTCTGTCTCTAATTTTAAATTCAATTCCTGTGTTAGCATTTTCTATTTTGTTTTGCTTTGAGACCAGTTCTTACTATGTAGTACAATCTGGCCTTAAACTCATGAAGTAGCCCAAGCTGGTCTCGAATGTATGGCAATTCTCCTGCCTCATCCTCTCAAGTACCAAGACTACTTTCTGTATTTTATTTTCGTTAAATACTTCATTACAAAATCAGGACCTGAATTACTTATATTAACTTGATAAGTCACTTAGTACCCTTGCTTTGCTGTGTTCCCAGTTTATCAAATGGAAAGTATAATGGTTAACCTTACTTACTTTGGAAGGAATGAGAGTCATATTATGGAATAAAGACAAATCATGAACAACACAGAGCACGCTCTCCCTTCAGAGTTTATCTTTTAGCAAGTGGTGGGTAAATAGTAGAAAACTCAGTTCTAAATACACTATAGAGTAAGAAAATTACAATTCCACAGGGCGAGAGAATGAGCACCAAGCTTTGCTTCACATCTTTTTTAAATTTTTTTTTAATTTTTTTAATTTTTTATGCTTCACTTCTTTATACCTCAAGAACCTGTCCTCTTTCATTTATGTGGGACCCTCATAATGATAGTTTTCATGTTTTGGGAAAATCTGTTCCATAGATTTAGACTTTTACACTCAATTGCTACTATAATATCAGTTACACAGAATGGCTGAGTACTCTACTTCTTAATGAAAGGTGTTCTCAAACTTTTGCCATAAGAAATGTTTCACAGATGACTGGTTGATTGATTGATTGATTGGTTAGTTGGTTAGTTGCTTGGATGGATGGTTGATAGAGGGAAATTTTTTTTCCTTTGTGCTAGTTTAAATAGCTGAAACACAGCAGGTGTTGAACTTGTAGGTTCATACTTGATACATACTGATAGAGATTAAATCCTTTCTCTCTTTGAGTTGAAAATAAAACATAATGGCTATTGTTGTACTATCATATTTATACTATGGGTTCATTTAGGTCTCTAAAGCAATAGTGCATTACATACAAGCACTCAAAGTATGGTTGACATGTTCTTTAATGTAATCTTGTAATTTTCCCAAGATTGTAGGAAACATTCAGTGTTATTCCCATTGAAAGTGAAGCCATCTGAGCAAAACTTACTTTGGAAACACACTCAAAAAATATCCATACAATTTGCACACGAAATCAAGAAGAAACACTTTAAGCCATTAGGAATATAATGACTTGCTACCACCTTCATTAAAGTAGTGAAAGTATGATTTTCCCACTGATACAGTTTTCTAACTTCATTCTAATCCCTGCTTTATACGAAAATACTTATACAACCCATAGTAAGACTGTGATGTATTGTTGGCTTTTGTGAGGTAGATAGTATATATCAACCTTTCTAATTTGGTACCATCTACTCTGATAGGAATGGTTACATGTGAATTAGAACATTTGAAGAACAGTGGATGACCATCCATAAAAAGAGACTATAATAAATAATATGGCTTCTGAGT
The DNA here is from genome assembly GCA_004027025.1 of Myocastor coypus. Classification (NCBI taxonomy): domain Eukaryota; kingdom Metazoa; phylum Chordata; class Mammalia; order Rodentia; family Myocastoridae; genus Myocastor; species Myocastor coypus. Next base: position 10,247 of record PVJA010027149.1, read on the forward strand.
AAATCTGAATCACACAAATATGAGGACCCAAATAGAATATAAAACATACAAAGAAAATATATATTAGAAGATACTCTGATAACTGCATTTTAACTTGTTGGGAAAATGGATATTATCTCCCCAGTGATTCTGTCACTTTATTCTAATAAAACAGTCACAGCAGTAAGCACTCCCTGGCAGCTCACACTGGAGTATTCCTGCTTGTCAATCCTTGCTGTCTTTCATATTCATTAAACTTCAGGAAACAAATAAAAAGACATAAAATGCTTTCAGATAGCCTCCCACTTTGCCACTTGGAATCTACGTTTCAATCACTTCCCTCTATCTGTCTGCATCAGCTGACATATAGTACAATGAATGAGACCAGATGCAGCAACAAATCGAGAAAAATAACCCAATAAAACTCTTGGCATTTGCTTTGAGCTGCCTGCACTATGGGCAATAGCAGATGGTAATCTCTGTGCCTAAAGTTTTTAACTCTTTAAGGAGTTCCAACAGAATCTTTGAAGCACAAAGAACCAGGTACTTATAAAGGTTCATCATATACATTCAGTTGTGTGTGTGTAATGTACATATGAAGACATTTCTGCACCATTTCATTTTCATCCTAATATGGGGTTGAGTGATTGAAATTTCCCACCTTCTCTGTGTGCCAATAAAATCAACAACCCAGAGAGGAAAGGGTTTCTTTGACAACTACATTATTAAAAGCTCTATGAAAAATATTAAGGACAATATTTTGTTATACTAATAAAAGGCCAGCGAAGGAAACTGCGAAAATCACTTTTTATTTCTTGCCAAAAGCAAGAAAATATAAGCTTAGAGAGAAAACCAAGCACAAACAGCGGCAATAGCACTACATATTCTTCCTGTTTATGCATCATGTAATGAAAAAGGCTTTCAAGAAATACCAACTATAAATATATCTTAAGAAAAACAAAGTAAAAAGCTAAGATTTTTTTGAGGAGTAATCTAGGTATCTCACATTTTTTCTTTTGTCTTATCTATGTACCTCTCAGGGGAGAAAAAAAATTGCCATAGAAGTAACAGTAAATCTTTCTCAAGGGCTCTGCTTAACCTAAAAGGCAGAGTTTGCTAATGACAGTGTTAAACCAAAGATAACAAGCTGGGAGGCATTGTGTGTGTAGGCTCAGAGGTAGGCCACATTTTCACAAAGTAAAATAAATGCATTACAAAGCCGAAAATATCCTGGCTATTTGTCCCACGTGGCTGGTTATGGCAGAGAGGATTTTAAGGGATAAACACAGTTTTTCCTTTTTAATATCATCTCTTATGTTGACAATGGTAATTATTTCACAGATATATGCACAAATGTAAACTCATTAATTGTAATCATTAACTGTTTGCAGCTCTGTGGTTAATTATCCTCACATAAATCTGTTTTTTTTTTAAATATCATTTCAGGGGCCCGGGAGGATGGCTCAGTGGTCTAAAGCACCTGCTTAGGAAAGCTTAGGCGGCTGCAGGGACCGCAGTTCAATCCCCGGCACCAAATGCTGTGCCAGCCCTGCCCTCAGGGCAGGCTCAGTCGGCCATAAAAATAAATAACTAAACAAACAAAAGTTCTCAAACAAGAAAAAAATAAAATAAAAATAAAAAATTCTTTAAAAAATATCATTTCAAATAGTAATGTATTAATCATAACAGTGAAGATTTAGTCTACCTCTATAGGTATGTATCACCAGCCTTTTTTAAACTGAAAAGTAAGGAGCCAGTGAGATAGCTCAATGGACTAAGCATATGCTTAGGCAAGCACAGGGACCAGGGTTCGCTCTCTGGCATCACATGCCATGCTGGCCTCACCCTGGGGTTTGCTGAGCTTGCTACCAAGTCTGGGCATGGTAATAAGTACCTGTAATGCCAGCGCTGGGGAGGCTGAAAACAGGAGGATCACTGTGAGTCTGAGTTTCATGGTGATACCCTGTACCAAATACATTAAATATTTGAAAGGTAAGGTATGTTAAAACGTGACAAGCAGTAGAATATATTTTCTTCAAACATTAATCATAAGTAATATCAACACATTTGGGGAATACAGAAATATACATTTATACGATCCAAATAGAACATAAGTTGGGGGCAATATCACCACTGAGGAAGATAGTTGAACAAAGTGTATAGTGGAAATCGTCACAAAAATGTAGTTATCTTGTCTAAAGGAGGCTTTGTACCTAATGAACTGCATGGCGATCACAGTGAATTAAAATGTAATGAAGTGATATGTTCATCAGCTTCACAAAATGTTCTTATAATATGTACACAGTCTAAAACATCACATTTTGCCTTATAAATATACACAATTATTATTTGGATATTAAATATACCAATGATGGAAGGAAGGAAGGAAGAAAAAGGAAAAAAGAAAGAAAGAAAGAAAGAAAGAAAGAAAGAAAGAAAGAAAGAAAGAAAGAAAGAAAGAAAGGAAGAAAGAAAGAAAGTCTTGGAATTTTCTGGCTACTCTTGCTTAAGATTTAACCATGGTCTCCATTCCCACTAGTCAAGTGTTCTACCAACTAGCAACATACCTAACCCAATGGAAGATATATCTTCTTTATTTTGAAATAAATAAATATGTCCGTTACCTGAGAGTAATGATCTAATCACCCTGCTGCCTCAAATTTTCAGTACTAATCTCCAACTATATTCACTCTGGTTTTATTCTATGCTTTTAATCTTTTCACCAGCTTTCAGTGTTAAAGGGCCATGCAATGAAGAAAGTATTGAGGTAAAAATGAGAAGATTCACTACAGCTCTCTAATATTAGACACAGGTAACTCCTTTCTCTGTATCTCACTTTTGCTGTACACTGTTATTTTAAGCCGGGCATTGTGGTGCATGCCTGTAATCCCAGCACTTCAGAGTCTGAGGCAGTAGGATCAATGCGAGTTCGAGACCAGCCTGGACTATAAAATTAGCTCAAGGCCAGCCTGAACTGCGTAGTGAGATCCTGTCTCAAAACACAAAAAATAAATAAATAAATAAATAAATAATAGTTATTTTATACGGTATTCCCATTAAGCCCTTACAACTGGAATACATCACAGAAACATAGTTATAGCCAAGTAATAACTGTATATATTTATGGGCCAAGATGTGATGTTTTGGTCTATGTACACAACGTAGGAAGATTCAGTCAAGCAGATGTAAAAAAATGTGTTTCTCTAAAAGGGCTACCAATACTAAAGATTCCAGGGTGCTGTGGGAGATAGCTTACCAGAATAAGCACTTGTGTGGCAAGTGTAAGGGGCTGAGTTCAATCCTCAGTTCTGAAAACAAAACAATAGACTCCACCATAAGGAATACCCTTATGCAAATAATGTTACATAGCTAATTTCTATTAACAATGGAGGCAGTCATTTATTTCTCATTCGCCCTCACCAGAAATATCTTGCAGTAGGCATCCTTTTTTCCATTTTACAAATGATAAAATCGAGATAAAGGTTATGCAACTTCTACTATATGAAAATAGAAAGGAAAACAGGAAGCCTGGATTGTGAGCTGCGAAGGTGACAATATCTTAATTTACTGAATGTAAAAATATAGGCACAGAGCCTGGCGTGGTGGCGCACGCCTGTAATCCCAGCACTCAGGAGGCTGAGGCAGGAGGATCTGTGAGAGTTCGAGACCAGCCTGGGCTACAAAACTGAGCTCAAGGCCAGCCTGAACTGTACAGCGAGACCCTGTTTAGAAAGAGACAAAAAAAAAATATAGGCACAAACCTGTAGCATAAAACAATCAATCAATAATTGTACAAATAATGGCAGCCCAGTTTTAACAATCACCTCATGATTCTTGTATACATAAATACATTGAGATCTTTTAGGGAATGAAGGTGAATATAAATAGTACTGAATGAAGAGGAAAGGGGGAACAGGGAAATAGTTAAGCAAGGAGGCAGAAAAGCATCCATACATATGAGGCACGTAGTAAAGTACAGGTACTAAAGCTGACTTCAATTTGCCTTTAATCTTATGATCAAAATGATGTGTAGGACAACCTAACGACAGTACTACTGAAATTTTAACAAAAGGCATATCAGTATCAATAACAAAGCCAATCAAGTCTATCTTGAGTCCTTATAAGTAATTTTAACATCCTTGGTCACTCTCTTCTAAATCGTAGCACTCGATTGCAGTAGGCCCTAGGCATTGTGACAAAAGCCATGGCTTCATGGACTTTCAAATTCTCCCCCTGGTAGCTTTTCGGTTACAAGATTAACATTGTGCAGCTTCTTCTATTTAGAAAAGAATGATCAATTAGTTTGGAATAGATTGAATTTTTAGTGTAAATTTTTTTAGTATAATTTTACTTAAATAGTACGAGACTGGCTCTAATTTGCTCTGATAGCTCTCATAGTTGTGGAAAGTAGCATAAAATTTATGACTCAGTGACAATTACACAATGTATGGAAGTAAGAACACTGCATGAAACATGATTCATAGTGACTGTCACATATTTGGGTTTGTTGTATTAAAGGCCCTGTAATGACTGGGTTCCTCTCACCATTTTTCTATTCTCCAGTTATTGGATTTGTATAGCATGCTATGACAGTCTGACATTCCCATAGTGACAGATGTATGTATGCACTTCACTCTAATGTTTCCTCATTTGTTCAAGGTCAGCAGGTAGTACTTAGGGCTGATACAATTACAATTCTAAACCCAGGTAATGACATCACCTTAAAAAGATCTCTAGCCAAGAAGTTCAGAAATTATAACAATTTCACAAAATCACTCTTTTCATTGATGGAATTTTCTAAGTAATTGATGGTTCTTTTGGTTATTTCTCTCATGTATGTACAACCTAAAATAGGTATTAATTCATTACAAGGGCTGGCCAGATAGCTCAATGGATTAAAGAGCCTGCTTAGCCAGACGCAGGGACAGGGTACGATCCTCTGCGTGCTCTGCTGGGACTACCCCTGGGGCATGCTGAGCTGGGAATGAGATTGGACGTGGTGGTGTGTGCCTATAATACCAGCACTTGGGAAGCTGAAAATAGAATCACTGTGGGTCTAATCTGTGTAGTGAGACCCTGCAGATCCTGTACTATATACAAAAAAAGAAATGAATTCATTACAAACATATTTCAGCTTCTTACTTTCAAGAATTAACGTCTGTCAAAACTTAAATGAATTCTTTTCAGATGGGTGAATATTTGATCATAAATATCATATTTCATTGTCACCAGACACACATAATGTGGTAAGCATTTTTATCTCTATATATTCACTTAAAATTTTACAGAGAGCACTATACACAAAGCAAGTATGTAAAACTTTATGTAAAGTTAAGATCTCCTTGCAATACAAACTGATCTTATGCATGCTTTATATTATTTAAAAATCTTTAGTTGTGAGATATATTCTTCACTCACTCAAAAAGTTTAGGAACTAAGCTGAAACCCCATATTTTTTTGTGTTTTTGAGACATTATCTTACCATGCAGTTCAGGCTGGCATTGAATTCATTTTGTAATGTAGGATAGTTTTGAACTCACAGTGATCCTCCTGCCTCAGTCTCCCAAGTGTTGGGGTTGAAGAGGTGTGCCACCATGCCCGGCTTTAGACACACCATATCTTATACATCTTTGTGTAAAATGAAATGTTTGATTTGTTTCTATACACTGGTCAGCATATCTCCAAATCTGTTACTTTGCATCAGAACTTTCAAGAAAACAAATTATTGTGCCATGGGGAAAAATAATTTCTGCCATCAATACTGCTAGGCTTTGTTATGAAAAATAATTAAATCTTTACTATAGACATTTTGAAAGTTTTTAATGTATCAAGTATGCTATGTATCTTGAGAAGGAAAGCACAGTATTTACCAAGTACTTAAGTATAACCTCTTAAATTACTTCTTTCATGATTTTATCAATGCCCAGTTCAGATATCAAAGTTGAGAAACAGTACTACTACAGTTCACAAATATTCACATTGTGCAGCAAAACAAGAAATGGTTTTCTTATATGATGTGAGACAAGTAACTTAACCTTGTAAAGCTTCCTTTTCTACTTCTAAAAATATAATCATTAGAATTATCTAATATGGTTATTAAGCAGATTAAGTATGATATATATGAAAAAGCAATTTTATAACTACATCTTATAGCTCAGCTTATTATTTGCCTTTTTTTTAACTCCATCACAAAATTGCCTATCCTTCTGAATCATTGTTCAAAGTCCACCAAAATTATGAGGATAAGAATGAAAAATATTCACTTATCCATGCATCCATTTCACAAATAATTATTGGAATTATATTATGCATTAGTCACTGCCATAAGTTAGGGAGATACATAGGTGAATGGGTGAGTCCCCACCTTAGAGATACCGAAAAGTTCCTTAAGGGAGAGCAACATGGAAACACAACAATGTAGTATAAATACAAGAACTTCTACAACACACAACATGAGGATCTAACACAGAAAGAAAGGTGATGAAATACCTAAAAGGAAGGATTGTATAGCTTTTTGGAGATAGTAACGCCCGATTAGAAAGATGATTATCAAGGTTGGAAGTGAAAAACTGGGACACACAGGTCATTCCAGGTTCTAGCATGATACAAAACTGTGTGATAGAGAAATTTTAATTTGCTATTTCTACAGCACTGAAGCATAAAGCAGATAATAGTAGACAGGAGAAGACAAGACATTATACTTGTATGATAAATATAAGCCAGGCGTGGTGGCGCACGCCTGTAATCCCAGCACTCGGGAGGCTGAGGCAGGAGGATCGATGCGAGTTCGAGACCAGCCTGGGCTACAAAAAGTGAGCTCAAGGCCAGCCTGAACTGCATAGTGAGACCCTGTCTCAAAAAGGCAAAAATAAATAAATAAATAAATAAATAAAGACATTCACTTTGAAAATTTTTTGGCATTCGTTTTATACTTTCTCAGTTGACAAGTTTACTAAATCAACTCTGCATGTTTCAATAATAAAAGCTAACTTTTGTCTAGTACTTATAGGCACTGGGTAGTATTTCCAGACTCATTCATGGCATTTGGTAACATTTAATTTTCACAATTCTCTCACTTAAGTACAAGGAAGCCTCCTTACACACAAGAAAAAAAAGCCAATGATTTATTAGCATGGTTTGTCCAAGATCATAAACATCTTTCTTTCGTTGTTTTATTAAGTCACCTGTTGCCCCTAAAATATATTTTAAACTTTCATATGCATTCTCCCAGTAGTTCCCCTTATTGCTTCATAGTACTTATTTCAACACAATCATATTTGTGATAAGTTTTATAATCCTGTTTTGGCTATTTTCATGTCTCTGTCACTAGTATGTAATTTCTGTGCCTCTGTAGTTCACTTTTGAATCTCAAGTACTAGTACAGTGCTTAAAATATTGTAAGCATTCAATTAGTACAACTCTAATGAATATCTAGTTCCAAATGAAAGTAATGGAGCTTCAGGCAGAGAAGATAAAATCCTTAGAAGATACAGAAGGCATAATTTGAACTCATTTTAGTAAACCAGAAAGTGTTATTCTTACTATAATATAGATCTGATTCATAGAATTTGAGCAAAGAATTTTAAATACTTATTCATAAGATATTAATACTCCGATATTTAAGGCTGTCTCAAGAATCAATATCACAGGTGACTGTCCTAATCAGTCCAGCTGTTTCCTTCTTATAAAACACGGAAAATTTCCACTGAGTCAGCAATATTTTTGTTTCACAATGTATAACAGTTCTTACTCTGAAATACTGAAGATGAATTTGGTTTGAGCAACCTAGAATTATTTTAAAGAACTGGGTTTCAGGATATCTCCGACAGGCCAGACCAAATAGCTCAGCCCATTAAAGCAACTGCAAGCAGGCACAGAGGCAGGTAGTTCATTGCCCAGTCCTGCTGTGCTGACCCTGCCCACGGGGCATGCTGAGACTGCAACTGAGACTGGGAATGGTGGCACATGCCTGAAATCGCATCTTTTGGGAGGCTGTAAACGCAGATGACAAGTCTCATCTAGCAGTGAGACCCTGAACACCCTGTAGACCCTTCCCTAAAATACAAATACTACTACTACTACTACTACTAGTAATAATAATAATAATAATAATAATAATAATAAATTTGTTGCATTGGTCATTGATCTTTAATTTTAATTAAACATTTTTGACTAACTACACTGCTTTCAAATTCGTTAGTACTAACTACTATTTTGGGTTTTAGATTTTAAACTGCTGGTTTAGTGAATGCTATAATCTACTGCACCCGTCCATAAAGACAAAGGTTTCTTTGCAAGAGATGGACATCTAGTTTCACTTTTCTATATGCAGATTACAGGCCACAATTGTTAAAATAGGTATGTTTTTCTCCAATGTGTATTTTTAGCTGCTTTGCCCAGAATCAGATAAGTGCTGCCAGAGAGTTATCTCAGCGTGTTAAGCACCCAACTGGCATGCGCAAGGTCCTGAGTTCGACCTCCAGTACAACAAAACAAATAAACAAACAACAACAGCAACAAAAACAAGTGAAAAGGTAAGTGCTGCCATGTGGGGTTGTTTCTATGTTGTCTATTTTGTTGCATAGCTCAATTATGTTCTCCTATTTTTTATTTTTTATGTATTTAGTATAGGATCTACAGGCTCTCACTACAGGGGATTGGACTCAGAGTGATCCTCCAGTTTTCAGCCTACCAAGCTCTCGGATTACAGGCGTTTGCCACCATGTTTAGTCTAAATTGCTGTCTCAACATTTCTCCCCAAGTGGGCAGGTCCAGCCTCGCACTCCAGGGGCTGTGTCTAAGTAGGTGCTTTAGTCTGCTGAGCTATCTGTCCAGCTCTGATGTATGTAGTTTTATACTGGTAAAATTCTGTTTCTTATTTTCACTATGGCTCTGTGATATAATATTAAATCAGATATTGTTATGCTTTTAGCCTTTGTTTTTCTGCTTTAGATTTCTTTGGATATTCTAGGTCTTTGGGTTTCCCTTTAAATTTTATGATTCTTTTAGTCCAGTGAAAAATGTCACTGATGTTTTGATGGGGATTGCAATCAATTTTCAGATTGATTTTGGGAATATAACTATTTTGAAAATATTTATTCTGCCAACCTAAGAACATGGGAGGTCTTTCTATTTTCTACAACTTTTGTTATGTTTCATCAGCATCCTATAATTTTTCTTATTGAGGTCTTTAACCTCCTTGCTTGTGTTGAATCCCAAGTACTATTTTTTGACACAAATGAAATTGCTGTCCTGATTTCATTCTCAGATAATTCAGTATTTGTGTATACTGAATTGAATTTTGTATGTTTATTGTTATTATTATATGTTGTAATACGGAATAATTACAATCTTCTTGAAAAGGATCACATATAAACATGGCACCTTGATCATTTTTACCCTCTCTTTCACCATTGCGAAATCTTCTTTCCCTAGAATCCTCTCCCACATCCACTACCTCTCCGCTGATTGTCATCTTTTATTTTGCTACTTATATACTGTGATTCCTTTTTATCATAAATGAAATTTATTCAAGAAAATGTATTATAACTGAGAAAAGTCTGTATGGATAAAAAGAAGTTGGGTTAGTGTTTTTAATGGAAAAGATATATAATTTTTAATATTTATGGAATTTATAGCATAAGGTTTATTTTTAATTGTCATTATTTTATTCTTACTTTTACAATAATACTTTGCAATCGTTTCCTTTGTCTTAGTTGCTCAGCTACAAGATGCAGACATGGTTTCTTGTCTACACCTCATTAGTATCGATTTTCTTTTCATTGCACGAAGAGAAAGTCGCTGTGTATATGGTCCAATAGTCCATAACAGTAGTGGACTATCAGCTCAGAGTAATTATGAGATATTTAACCCTCTTTTACTGATTTATTTCAATTATCTCAATCATCTGAAGTGCCACATATGGAGATTTATCAGAAAAACTAAATATGCAAAGTTAATTTAACCCAGCTATGCCTAGTCAAGGAAAAATTAAAAACATCATAGTAATCGTGATATATACCTACTTATGTTTATAGTAGCACAATTTATAGTAGTTAAATTATACGTGGCATATATGGCCATCAATGGGTGAATGGATAAAACCACTAAATTTTACAAAGAGCTTTTAGTAGTGTACATTTACAATACATGTTTATATTACTTTTGCAGAGTGGATATGTGTACATAGTATATAAACATAGAAAACATAAGTACAAACAATGATGACCAAATATGTACAAGAGGCTTCTTTGTCTTAAGATCCAGGGATGAAATTTCTTCAGGAGCATGGCCTTCCCTATCTATTTCCAGAGCTGATCAACCTCTTTTGCAGGCTGGTATTTTACTTATTTATTTTCACCACTATATTAAATTTATTATTCCCATGGCACTAACACAGCTTTTGGTGCTCGTGGTGACATGGCATAGGACCTTGCCTTCCAGGGCTTACCAATCCACTTGTTCTTCCAATTGAGATAAGTGAAGCTTCAGGCCATTTACCCAAACAAATGTCTTAATGTGTTTATTCTAAAGTTGGGGGCATCGGAGATGTGGTTCTTTGAAAAAAATGAAAAACAAAAAAACTGGGTGTCCTGCCCCGTCTCCCCACCCACCCCCCCAGGAGTCCCTGTAGAGAGGGCATTTCCACTGCTCTGAAACCTAAAAGAAATAGAAAAAGCATCAAGTGTGAATAGTACAATGGCATGGAGCAAGTCCAAAACCTGTAAGGCAGAGGTCACTGTGTGGGAACAGTCTCAAGGTGTCATTTGAGTGAGGACATGCTGCTGTGGTGGAGCCTGCATGGTGTTGCCTGCCTACAACTTGTCCAGGAAGTTGTCCAAGGCTGGGACGCCCTTCTTCAGGTCCTTGCAGCTCTCTCCTACCACCTGGCTGGGGCGGCTACTGTTGTCAAAGGGGTCACTGTGCAAGATATGCCAGTGGTCAAACATGCACTGGAGGAAAGCCTGGACACCTGTGTAGGAGCACAGGTCAGCAGTGAAGCCAAAGGACTCATTGACTGGCAGGTAGGCCCTCACAACGAACATAGGGATACCAGCCACCTAGGCCTCCATGTACACATGTCCTTGCTTTCTGTTCAGGACACCATAGATGACCCCAACTACTTGCTCTGGACAGTGGATCTCCACAAGGTAGATGGCTCTATGGGGCAGAGCTGTGCTGTCAGCACTCAGGCATATAGGCAGCGCTGTGCCATGGGGATGATTTGCCCACTCCCACGGTGGATACCGTTGGCATGCCCGGTCACATCATGGACATCAAAGGTTACTTTATGCATATTTTCCTCACATAGCACCCCCTCCTTGGTGGCCCATGGGAAGTCAGATTGCCATGTCCCACTCATGCTTGTTAGTCAGGTAGAAGGCGCTTTGCTTTAGCTACTGGCGGACAGATAGTTCACCCTAGTTGATGTCCTCAGCCAGGCCATCAGGGAAAGACCAGACCTTCATGTACAGGTGGTTGTGCTTGTTGGTGCACTTGGGGAAGCACAACAGGTCATACTGCTCAGTCACCGTCTCCTGGTATGACAGCACAGGGTCTAATTTTTTGATGGGGATGCAGCCTTGGTGCTCTTCCAGGTCCTTGAGGCCGATCTCCAGGTACAGCTTGCCTGCACCCACAAGGATGTGCTCTCCTGACTCCTGAATGATGAACTGCACCATGGTGTCAGTCATTTCAGCCCCTCCACTGGGTTAGGAAGGTCAGCCAGGTTCTTGGCCTCCATGGCCAATCTGACAACAGGGCTGGCACTGAACTTCATCATGTGTATTGTTGTAGGCATGCTCAAGGGTGGTGATGGTACCAGTCTTCAATAGGAACTGGTCCACATCCACCAGACCCATGATTTTCCTGCAACGCATGTCCTCACTGGGTTCCACAGAAGGGCCCATCATCAGGATGGTCCTGTGAATGGGCTTCATGTAGTAGTCCCCCTCTTTCCGATGAGTGCTGTTAGGGCCCATAATACGGCCGTTTAGGCCACTGAACACCAGCCCTGAGAGGACATATGCAAAGGCATAGAGCTGACCTTTACCAGAGGTTGGCACCATTTTGGAAGTGCTCATCATTAGAGGGCCTTTGGTATCACTGCTTTTAGTGTCCATGGCGGCCTCATCATCTGGGGGCCCTTCACATAGCAGCTCACATCAGCACTTCTGTGTTGTAACAAGAGACTGCAATTGGACTATGATCATCTGGAGCAGCATGTCCCAGCTGGCAGACAGCGGCACATCACAGCCCTGAGAAGCAGATTGCTCTTTTTGTCTTTGTCCTCAGTGTCCAGCTTATTGTCCAACTTATCAATCAGTTTTGCCATCTCCTCTTTCTTCAAGTTCATGATTGCACCAAACACCTTGAAGATGGGGTCCAGGATGAACTGGCAGAAAATATGAGGTAGCTTCATTCTGTCAGGGCTGGTGGCTGATTTGCTAAACTTGCTGTTGGCCGGGTTTGAAGTACTGGTCACTCCACAGCTTCTTCATCATGTCTTCCACCTTGGTAGCCTGCTCAGCAGGCCCCAAATGGCCCTCCCTCTTGATAGTGAACTTGACCTTATACATTTCTACAAACTTCTTCAGGGTGAATGCCCAGCCATGCAGGCTGACTGTGAACCCAAAGCCCACAGTACCAAAGACAGGGTCAATCATGATGTTTCCCATGGGGCCATTCTGGCCCTCACCATAGGGGGAAATGATGACATTGAAGTTCTCCACAGTGCCCTGGAAGTTCTGCTACAGTTCCTCCGGCTCCAGCTGCAGCTCGAGTAGGGCATGGTCCACCTGGTTCATTATCATTATGGGCTTGATACACTGGACAATGGCCTCTTACAGCACTGTCTCTGCACACACACACGTGACACACAGTCCACCACCACCAAGGTGCCATCTGCGACACACAGGGCAGCCATCACCTCTGATGAAAAGTCCAGGTGCCCAGGGGAGTCGACGAGGTTGATAAGGAAGCCAGAGCCATCCTTGTTCTTCCTGACAAAGTTCATGTCATTCTCAGAGAGCTCATAGAAGGGGGAGAGAGTGGTTGACTTGATGGTGATACAGCGCACCTGCTCATCGTTCCTGGTGTCAGTGAATCGGATTTCACCAGCGTGAGTGGACACAATGATGCCAGCTTTGCACACTAGGGAGTCTGTTAGCATGGACAAAGACAGGGATGGCAGTGACAATGGTGGAAGAGCCAGGCTGGGATTTAGAACTTCTTGATTCAGACTCATTTATTACAAAGTAAGCCCTGGAACAATATAGCTGGAACCCTTCCAATCTGCCCTTTCTTTCCAAAGGTTAAAAAGTATTCAGCAAGTTCTTTGCTGATTGGTTTAATTTTCTGTTTGGCAACGCAGTTGGAGTCAATCATAGCTTTCATCTCTGGAGTCATGATACACTAGGGATTCGAAAACCACCCTGGAAAAGTTCCTGATGTAATTGTCTTTCTACCCTTGTGATGGTTAGGATTTAGTTCTTGTCCCATACCTAGAGTCACTGTTCTCTCACTTCTATGCTGCTTCTGACCCTGAGAAATAACAGTTTACAACAATGTTTGGTCCAATTCAACTCTCTTCTGTGCAGCTGCTGGAGTTCAGGCCCAAGTTTCCCGAATTGTGAATTTCCCCTTCCTGGGACACTTCCAAATTGAATCTCACTTTCACTTATTTCTGGGCTATATACTGAAAAACTGGTCTAGATTTAATCCTCAAAATCTCAGAGAATAAATATAAAACTTTATATCCCAAATATATCTCAATGTATCTGGCAGAACTGGAGATTAACTCCTTTAAGTTCTTTCTCTCCTCAAGAATGGTACACTACCCAGCAGATTACGTGGTTTTTATAGGACCAGTAAGCTCACTGAGAGAAGAAAAATATTCCTAGGGATCATTCAAATTAACCATTAGCCCAGGGTCCATCTTCCAAACTGTCAATCTTTAACGGGTATAAAGATTTTTATTGTTTATGATTGTTATAAGAGGTCCCTGTTAATTGATCTATAAATGTTCTGAACTGTCTAGTTATAGTTACAAATATAAAAACCATAAAAAGCTATTGTAATTGAGTTGGCCAAATACACTCTGGCCTGTTAATCATTTATTTTATTTTATTCTTTAAAGAGAGTACAAATTAGAATTAAAATGGAAAAAAATTACAAGCGATACAGATTTTCACTTAACAAAGTAATATGAATGTTACAGTATTTGTTGTTATACATAGCATTGCCTTCCAGCCAGTTATTCATATTATAAGATATATTCATGTAAAATTGGAAGACAAACATAAAAGAAACAAATGTATAAAAAATGAAGGAGACAAACATTACCAACATTTGAAAAAAGGAGACAAAATAGGATATTATGTGGTGTATCATTTCCATAGACAAGCAGAAATGCACAATATAGTTGTCCAAACCATCCTGTGTATACACATAGATAAAGGAGAAAATATGCTGTTTGCATGTGAGGGTCCAATTTATTTCACTTAGAAGTATGTTCTCTAGTTGTGTCCATTTCCTAACAAAAGACGCAAATTTATCCTGTTTTATAGCTGAATAATACTCCATTGTGCAAAAACATCACATCTTCCATTTACTGAGATCCACTAGATTGAACTTGTAGAGGGGGTTCAAAACTACTACGCTGCAACATGATTTCTCTCCAAGACCCCTTAGGTTAGTTCCCTCATTACAGTTTCCGCTACACTGACTATTCTAAGCTTTAAAAAGTAAAGTGTAATCTATGCCACTTCTTTCCTATCTGCAGTTAGGAATACTTCTTCAGCATGCTAAATATAAAGAGCTAAATTAAATAAAAAATTAATAGGTAGTCACATATGGTTAGGACCGCAAGAGAATCAGCCCAGAAGATGAAAACATCAAAACTATGGCTGGAGGCATATCTTAAGAAGAATAAAGTCAAAATAGCCTGATTTACAGACTTCCTTGAAGGAGCCTGACAATATTGTAACCACCATCCTTCTGGCACTTCCTATATAAATAAATCACTATCTCTTTAGAGTAGGTTACCTTCTCCCACATGCTAGCATTAAGATCAAGACCAAGACAGCCAAGGTTAATAATGTCATGCCTATGGCTTTCTTATTATTCAACCAATATTAGCGAAGCAGTTATATTTGTAGTCTTATTGGTTGATTATAATTTGACCCATATTTTACCCACCCCTTGTGATTTTGGTCTATAAAACTTTCTTGGCCTTGCTTGCTCTCTCTATTACTCTCTTGCTCTTGCTCTCTCTCTTGCACTTTTGGTCTCTCTCTCTCTTGCTCTCTCTCTCGCTCTCTCTTGCTCTTTCTCTCTTGATCTCTCTCTTGCTATTTCTTTCTTGCTGTATCTCTCTTGCTCTCTCTTTCTCTCCCTTTCTTTCTCTCTTACTCTCTCTTAATCTCTCTCTTGCTCTCTCACTTGCTCTGTCTCTCTTACTTTCTCTTGCTCTCTCTCTCTCTCTCTTGGTCTCTCTCACTATCTTTTTCTCTTGGTCTCTCTCTCTCTCTCTCTCTTGCTCTCTCTCTCTCTTGGTCTCTCTCACTATCTTTCTCTCTTGGTCTCTCTGTCGCTTGCTCCCTCTGACTTGCTCTCTCTTGCATTTTTTGCTCTCTCTATTGCTCTCTCTCTCTCTCTTCCTCTCTCTCTTGATCTCACTCTTGCTCAAATTATATTCACATTGTGAATAATATCCAACTGAGTGTTTCAAAGTTGTCCATCTGCTGCAGTAACAGATGAGATATTTTACCTTGCTTTTCAAAATTAGTCAAATGGCTGGTCAACTCTTTAACCTTTTTCTTTTTAAAATGGAACAATCACATTCATATCACATACAGTATAGAAGCTACTCACAAACTTACCTTATGTGTAACCTTGCCTACACCCCTTTATTTTTAAACAGTTATCACTTCACAGTGTGCTTCTTGCAACTTAGGGTCTGTTGACATTTAAGACAATTCATCTATGCATAATAAAAAATAAAAATTATCTTTAGGTTTCCTCTCAGGAAAAAATGGAGAAATGTAAACAAACACAGTATTTTGCCTACATTTTCAAGGTGGTAAAAATTCATTTGTAGCTTATCCATAAATTTCCTACAGTTAAGTTAAAAACTTTTATTTCAGAATGCTCATTTAACTTTGCTGTTCTACTTATACTGACATTTCAGAATGGCAAAATATCAGGGAGAGAGGCGAGCAATTATCAAAGAAACAATGGAGTATTTCCTCTAACTGAAAACAATTAGTGACTAGGTTTAAAGTTGACATGAAGTGCCCAGCAAAAAGAAGAATTACTAAACCTATGAGACATTAAAAAATAAAGGTAGTAAGAATATCCTAGATGGAGACCCAAATCGCACCGCTGGGAGCTGAGATCGTGCTCCGGCTGGGTCAGGATCCTTGGCCTGCCTTCCCTTTCCCCGCCCCCCATTTTCTTTTTGAACCCCTCCAGCCCAAGCTCCAGCACTGAATCCATCAAATAGCCCGTTTGGCAACCTATCTGGTCCACGAGCCTACCAGGACTACCCAATCCCAAAGCTCCACCTCCACCTACAGACCACATCCGCCAGGATTCACAAAAGCTAGCAGCCAGAGACCCAACACAAGAGTCAGGAACCTCTGTAGAAGAACCACCCTGGAGTCTCCAGACCAAACGCCCATAGACACAGCATAACACCACCAAAGTGCAGAGGTCACTTCCATACAAAATGATAACAACAAGGAGTAGGAGGCAATCTCAGGACCCGTGCCAAACCAAACCAAATACAGAAGACACTATCATGGAAGAAAATGAGAATTATACAGATGAAACTTCGGAATTGGTAGCATCTGAGGCAGACACACAAGTGCAGAAACTTATAGAGCAACTGAGATCAGAGATAACATCTGAAGTAAAAAAAGAAATACATGAAGGGAAAAAACGGCTGGAGAAACGTATAGAGGACATCAGAGAAGAAATAATAGCTAAAGTTGACAAAGACATGCCTAAATCAATAGCATCCCAAGTAGGGGAACAACTACACAAAAGTAGAAACATGAACAGAACAGAAATAATCTCTGTATTAGAGAGAGAAAGGATAACCATAATGACAGACTTCAATACTATTAAAGATGACATCGATAAAAAATTAGAGGAGAACAGAAAAATGATGGACTCCCTGACGGAGCAATATAGGAAAGACATAGATCACATGAAACAGTTTCAAAGAGATATACAAGAAAATAAAACCTTGATCACAAGTTGGCAGAGCCGAATGAACGAAAATGAAGATAGAGTTTCCAACCTTGAAGACACAGTTGCAGCAAGTGAAAGCGTGAGAAAGGATCTTTTAAAAACAACCAGAATGCAGGAAAAAATAATTCATCATCTACAAGACGATGCAAAAATGAACAACGTGAGATTAATGGGAATCAATGAGAAAGAAGGAGTGAATACAAATGATATAAAAAGAATATGGGTAGAAGTAATAGCAGAAAACTTCCCAAATATGAGAAAACAATCAGACATTCAGGTAACTGAAGCCAACAGAACCTCAAATAACATCAACCCAACTAAAAACACGCCAAGACACATAGTAGTCAAGATACCAGAAATCCAGCTGAAGAATAATATACTCAAAGCTGCTAGAGAAAAGAAACAGATCATGTTTAAAGGAAAACCCCTCAGAATAACAGCAGATTTCTCTTTACAAACCATGAAGTTACGAAGAGCATGGAGCAGAGTGCTTCAAGTGCTCCATGAAAACAATTTTCAGCCCAGACTATTGTACCCGGCAAAACTCTCCTTCAAGTATGAGGGAGAAGTGAAATATTTCCATAACAAAGAACACCTGAAGAATTTCATGACATCAAAACCAGTGCTACATAATATTCTAACAAATATTTTAGAAAGGTACCAAAATGACCCGAATTCAACAAATGAAAACAGAAGGATCCCACCAAATAGAGTAACCAACTAAAAATAGGAGGAAAAGTTGGTAAACACTAGCGAATAACAGTCATGTCAGCCATAAGTCAATACATTTCAATTATAACCATGAATGTAAATGGACTCAATTCTCCAATCAAAAGAAGTAGACTTGCAGAGTGGATAAGGAAACAGAGCCCAACAATATGCTGCATACAAGAAACACATTTCACCCATAAAGAAACTCATAGGCTTAAAGTTAAAGGGTGGAAGACAATACTACATGCTCCAGCACCTCAAAAAAAAGTAGGGGTATGAATCCTCTTTGCAGACAGTCTAAACTTCAAACCAGGACTGAACAAACGAAACAGAGAAGGCCACTACATACTGGTTAGGGGAAAAATTCATGATGAAGAGCTAACACTCATAAATGTGTAGGCACCCAACATTGGAGCAGCAAGCTCTACAAAACAAATCTTAATGGACCTGAAAAATCTCATATCCAAAAGTACAATCTTAACAGAAGACCTCAACACTCCCTTATCTGAAAAAGATAGGTCAAGTAAACAAAAAATCAGCAAAGAAGTGGCAGAACTGAATCAGAACTTGAAACAATTGGACTTAGTGGACATATACAGAGTGTTCCATCCAACCACCTCAAAATACACATTCTTCTCAGCTGCACATGGGACATTTTCTAAAATAGATCACATATTAGTCCATAGATCATGAGATCGGAAGAGC
>PVJA010027150.1:0-28858 GCA_004027025.1 Myocastor coypus
CTCTCTCTCTCTCTCTCTCTGTCTCTCTTTCTCTCTTTCTGTTCACTTGGTATAGAGTCTCATTGCAAAGCTCAGACTCCCTAGCCCTTCATTATAGGCATGCACCAGCATGTCTGGTTGGTGGCCAGCTCAACATGGGACCTGGGTGGGGCTGGCACAGCATGTGGTACTGGGGATTGAACATGGGTCCTTGCACTTTCCAGGAAGGCCCTTAGACTGCCAAGATATCTCCCCAGCCCCCTTTCATCTTTTCTGTCCTTTTTTTCTTTCAACCATCATTTACTAAGAACCTATTTTGTGTCAGACTTCTAGGCTCATGCACATAAATAAAATGCTGGACATATTTTATAGAATTTGACAACCTCATAGAGCAGCTTCAAGATCGCAAGAAGCATAGGGAGCAAATGCAAGTGAAAAGGACAGATGTATCTGAGTTGTGGAGTGCTCATGTGGGATACGTAAGGCCCTGAATTGGATTTCCAGAGCTGCTAAAGAGTTGAAGGCCTCATAGGACACTTTCCAGAGGTTCTTGGTGTGTCATCTGGGTTTCTCGATCTACCTACCCCCACCCTCAACTTGTTTTTGGCTGAATAATTATTATAGGTTGAATTCTGCTCCTCCCTCAGACTTATAAGTTGAAATCCTAGACCTCAATACTTCCGAATTTGACTGTATTTGGAGATACAGTCCTTTTAAAGCTAAGCATGGCTAACTGAGGTCATATGAGTGGGCCTTAGCCCCGTATGACTAAATGTCCTTATAAAAGGAGGAAAAGACATTCAAGGCACTATATAAGGTCATGGTGAGACAGTGGCCATTTAAAAGCCAAAGCATGAGTCCTCAGAAGAAACCATCCCTGTGGAATCTTTGACATTAACTTTTAGGTTCCAGAATTGGGAGGAAGGTCATCTCTACTGTTTGGTCACTGGTCATCTTGTTATGGTGGCTCTGCTGCCAGAGTCTATGCAGTCAATGCAGCAGTTCGTGCAAGAAATGTACTCTATAAGGGAAGGCTGCTGGGCTTTCCTGTTTAATCTTTTGAAAGCTTTGAAGTTGAAGAGGTAAGGGGGCTAAAAGGCTGGGAACAGTTTCATTTTTCAGAGGTTGAGAAATGGAGCACTGTGGGTTCAACTTAAGCAACTTGCTGAAGGACTTGCAGAAGGAAAAACATCAGGAATCAAGCTATTAAAAAGTACAGCTGGACATGGGGGTGCACATCCATAACACCAGCACCTTAGGAGGCTGAGGCAGGAGGATTTTAAGCTCAGGACCAGCCTAGACAATGTAGAAAGTTCTATCTTCAAAATTTAAAAAAAGGGGCTAAGCATGTATCTTTGTGTGAAGTTTCTGGGTTTGATCTTTAGCGCTGCTCACACATAAGAAAGCCAGCACAGCTGATCAAAAGGGTAGAGACTTAGGAAACATAAGAATTGAAGCCAGCAATTGGGGGGGGGGCGGTGAGCAACATGGTAGCAGCATGGTTCTTCCTACAAGATCAGGTTCCTACTCTGTAGCTCACATTTTGTTATGAACCTTTCTGGTTTGATCTTAGATCACATTTCCAGCTTAATTTCTTAGTACTCTCCAGTTGGCTGCTTATGTTATGCTTTAACTAAACTGAATTGTCCCTTGGATACATTTTCTGCCTTCAACGGTTTGCTCCTGTTACAGGGAATGCTCTTTGAGGATGTTGCTCTCTATCCAGATTCACATCTCTCTATTTATCCAAATTCAATCTGTCTTTCTTGACTCCTGCTTCTACTCCCAAATAAATCCTAATTTTTCTCCAGTCAGAAGCTACCATTTTAGGGCTGGTGAGATAGTTCAGTGGGATAAGTGCCTGCTTAGACAAGTGCAGGGGCTGTGGTTTGATCATTGGCACCACATGCTATGCTGGCCCTGACCTAGGGTGCCCTGACCAGCCACCAAGATCAGGTGTGGTGACATGCACCTGTTATCCCAGTGCTGCGGAGATTGAAACAAGAGGATCACTATGAGTTCAAGCTGAGTAGTGAGATTATTATGGTTTATGTCTAGTTGTCCCTCCAAAGTGTCACGCAGTCATGGGGTGGGGACTTCTATAGATTGAGACCTGATTCAGGAGTCAGTGGGATTATGTGTTTTAGTACTGATGAGATTATGGGTCTGAGTACCGCTGGGAATTATAGTTGCGGCCTGAGGTGGATAGGCTAAGGCAGAGAGCCTGCTGTAATATAATGAGAGACAGAGAGACAGACTAAGACTGTTGTTCTCTGCTCCCCTGGTTGTTCTGCTGCCTCTGTCGCCATTATTGTTGCTTTGCCTCCATGAACTGCTGCTGTCTTCCATGTGCTACTCAGCTTTGGAGCCGGCCGAATATGGACTGAAACCTCCACAAATTGTGAGCTAAATAAACCTTTCCTTCCTTCATTTTGGGTTGTCGGGTATTGTCCCAGAAATGAGAGAAAAATAACTAAGACAGAGACCCTGCACAAAATACAACAACAACAACAACAAAATGCTATTTTTTTCCTTTGGAAAATCTCTTATGCTTAGTTTGAATCTCTTTCAAGCTGCATGAGGATTTTCTTTTCATGTTCTTTCTCTTAATAGATAACTAGCACAGCAAAAACAGAGTCCACATTCTGACTACACTGTGCTTCTTACAGTGACTTTGAATTTTGACATAGCAGAAATTAAAGAAATAGTCTGTAAATAAACATATAATGCCAGAAACTGGACTTTGTAGAAATTTTCTGTTGCCTCCTTGTTCTGGAGTGTCTCAATCAGGCTTAAGGCAGATTCTCATCTTATGTTTGCATCAGTTCCTATCCAACCATTCTCCCTAGTACTAGCTCTGACCATTTCTTATTTTTACCTGTGCATCTATTTCTATATCTTGTTAGCTTTTGTCTTTGTAAATTACAAAGTAGTATTGCAATGTTCATTAATATGATCTTCACACCTTTATATAGACATGGAACTTCAGGACTGATTTGAATAAAGAAGCTGTGAGTTCATGTTATCATGCATGTATGTATATCATGTATGTTATCATGTATGTATGTATATAGTTCTACTGTTAAAAAGATAAAACTTTAAAAACAGACATATAGAGATATAAGTTTGTTAAATTAACATACACGTACTTGCACTTTTTGGTTTATACTTTCCTCTTAATTACTGATGAATTTCTTTTTCTGCATTTCTGATCAGTTTTTGAACTTGCTTGCAAAATTTTTATGACTACCTATGTTATTTGTATTTAATATGATAGATCAACAAACATATGTTAGTAAAAATATAAGTTTGATAAAAATATTAAATAAAACTAAGCTAAGAAACTACTATAATTAACATCACCCATTCAGTGACATACTAATAATATGGCATATACTAGAAGATAATTGGAACTGTCATATGATATAAAATAATAATGCTGATTTATTTATTTATTTTTGTGCTGCGATTTGAATTCAGGACCTTGCACTTGCCAGGCAGGTATGTATGCCACTGAGCTGTATCCCCAGCCCTAATCTGTTATTTTCTACAATTCAGTATTGCATTGAGTCTTGTTAGTTTTTTACTTGACAGGCTCTGTCTTTGTATTGAGACCAGTTGGAGTTTTCCAGTAGCCTGCTCAATGATCTTGACTCGGGCTTCCACTCTTCAACCTTCCTCCTCACACCAAGCTAGATTCACATTTGTAACCTGCAGCAGTATGAGCAGTGAATACTTACTGAGCACTCGCAAAGCACTAGGCACTGCGGCTACACATCATGTCTCATTTTACCTTCCTGAGTAACCAGGCGACCATAGTAAGGACCACATGTGTCTTACTCTTCTCTCGTTGCTGGGACAAATACCTGACACCCAAAATGAAGGAAGGAAAGATTTATTTAGTTCACAGTTGCTGGAGGTTTCAGTCCATACTCAACTGGATCCAAGGCAGAGGCACATGGCAGAGAGCAGCAGTTCATGGCACTGGAACAGCAACAATGGCGACAGAGGCAACAGAACAACCAGGGAAGCAGAGATCAACAACGCGAGTTTGTCTCCCTGTCTCTCTTTATACTACATTCAGGCTCTCTGCCTCAGCCTATCTGACTTAGGCTACACCCATAACCCCAGAAGTACTCAGACCCATAATCCCATCAGTACTAAAATACATAATCTCAAGGATCATGAGGCAAGTCTCAAACTCTAGAAGTCCCCACCCCATGATTGCATGAGGCTTTGGGGGAACAACTAGACATAACCCAAAACAACATGTCTGTCTCCTCCTCCTCAGTTGCATAAAAGTTGAAGCTCTCATCTCCAAGACAGCAGCATTCGGAGAAGGGTATATAGAAGAGTAAAATAAATTAAGTCATAGATGAGACCTTCACCCATTAAAATTGGTCTTCTTATGGAAAGAGACAGCAGAGACCCTCTGTTTTCTTTTCAGGCACAGGGGCCCGGCAGGATGGCTTAGTGGTTTAAAGCGCCTGCTTGGGAAAGCTTGGGCGGCTTCAGGGACCGCGGTTCGATCCCTGGCACCACATGCTGCGCCAGCTCTGCCCTTGGGGCTGGCAGAGCTGGCCATAAAAATGAGTGAATAAACAAATAAATGTTCTTTTCAGGAACATATAGTAAAGATGTATGGGGAGAACTTGGGAGAGCCCAGCCCCCTGCAAGCCAGGAAGAGATTTCTTCTTGGAACCTGACTCTACAGAACCTTGAACTGTACTTGTATCTTCTGGAAATGTGAGTAGATGGTAGTTTACCTTCAAGAACGTGTATTTTTGTAATGACACACTGAGAAGATGAATACTGGTGAGTTACATTACTGTGGCATTTTATGAGTGAGAACAAGGTCCAGAGAGGCCAAGTGACTTGCTCAGCCTGACAGCCTGTAGGCTACAGGGCTAGAATTTAATTCATGTCTGCCCAGTTTGACATCCCGTTCATTAATTTGCTATGCAGAATTCCTCTTTTTTTTTTTTTTTTTTTTTTTTTTTTTTTTTTTTTTTTTTTTTTCATACATAACATTGCTTCCAAGGACATGCAGGAAAGCTGGCTTTGTGGCAAAAGAATTTGAATCTGTAGTGTTTGAAAATTTGTCTGGTAAAACTACAGCTACAATTCAAGTTCCCAGGGGTTTATGAACTAGTTATAAATATTTAATAATTGGCATTTGCAAGTCCATACAAACTTCTTGTGTATCACTGTTGGTTCAAGAAATCCCTGAGGAAAAAGAAAGAAGGGAGAATGTAGTAAGAATAGCCTCACGAAGGCAAGAGAAATGCTTGTCTTTCAAAAAAAAATTAGTATGGTGGCACTTTCGCCTCTGGGTGCACCTAGCCTGAGTCAGAGGGCACCTAACAGATTGTAACCATTAAGCTCAACCCATTTGTGATCTTAGACTGCAGCAAAAATCACAAAGGCCACTTTAATGCTCCCCCGCACCGTGTGCCATAAGATCACTTCTTTGCATCCTTCCGAAGAGCAGTGGCAGAAGTGCAACATCGGCTCCATACTCATCCGCAAGGATGGCGAGGTCCAGGTGGTTATCACCAGGCTAAAACTGGGTAAAGATGGAAAAAAGATTCTTGAGCGCAAAGCCACCTCTCCACAAGTTGGAAAAGACAAAGGCAAATACAAGCAATAGCTCAGGGAGAAAATGCAGGAGCATAAGCTGCCGCGCCAGCCTGGGCTACCTGCAGATGTCTGGTCTACCCTGTGCTTCTCCGGAACTTTTCAAGATATCTCTGCAATGTTTCATTGCCTCCTTGTTTTGTTGTTGATATATGGTTCTGTCAATCTATTTTTGCAGTTTTTTATTTTATTTTTTATGAGCAGAATATATTTATTGGGGAAAGAAAGCTCCTGGCTGAATGAGGGACAGGAGGGAGCCTGAGTGGGTTGTCCCTGTTTTTGCAATTTTTGATTAATAATTTTATGAATAAAAGTGGAGCTATTTTCCTACTCAAAAAAAAAAAAAAAAAAAAAAAGAATTAGTATGGCACTTTTTCTCTATGTTGAAAATATATTATCTATTTAGCAGATTTTATGTACATTGTTTTTGTTACCTCACAGTGTGCAGGGTAGATATTATTATCATTTCAGAGGGTTTTTAGAAAAAATGTTTTTGGAACATAGGTTGGACTCCTAGTGATTCTCCTGTTTTCTACCTTCCAAGGGCTGGGATTACAGGCTCGCACTACCACGCCCAGTCTCTATTGCGGTCTCACACACCCTGGGGGTGGGGCTGGCACAGCAAGCCTGGGATCAAAGCCAGGCTGCAGCTCTCTGCCTAAGCAAGAGGACTAAAACTTCTAAAACATGCGCTTAGCTGGGCATGGTGACGCACACCTGTAATCCCAGCACTTGGGAGGCTGAGGCAGGAGGATCAGTGTGAGTTCGAGACCAGCCAAGGCTACAAAAGTGAGTTCAAGGCCAACCTGAATTGCGTAGTGACACCCTGTCTCAAAAAGACAAAAAAAAAAAAAAAAAAAAAAAAAAAAAAAAAAAAAAAAAAAAAAAAAAAAAAAAAAAAAAAAAAAAAAAAAAAAAAAAAAAAAAAAAAAAAAAAAAAAAAAAAAAAAAAAAGTGCACTTAAAGAAACCTATTGTCCTTTAAGTTGGCTGTGTCAGATCTTGTGTCCCAGAGGTGAAAAAGCGACTAAGACAGTAAATAACTTGGTGTCTTTTCATGCCTATGCTGTGGTAAGGCTTTTAAATCCTCTTTAAGTTCTTACTTAAAGCTCAGCATCATCAGTAACCTGAGCTTTAAGTAAGAACTTAAGTTCTTGATGGATTTTTCTTTTTTTTTTTCTTGATTGATGGATTTTTTTTTTCCCTCCTTCTGAGAATCAGACTTGGCTTTCTATACACACAACCATTCTTGTTAGATAGTTAAGCCTTGTTTTATCTGCATGATCCACGTTTGCATGTGACGAGATTGCACATTAGTGTACACGCAGGGAACTGAAATGACGAGAAGAAAAACAGTAACTTTCTTCAACCCACCTGGAAGTATTAAATCTCCAACTAGAATGAGAGGTGCCTGTGCTCGACTCCACGGGTGAGGCAGGCGTACAGCATTCAGTGCCAGAGATGAGCCAGGTGCGTGGGCTGTTAGCTAGAACAGCGATCACTGCTGTTCTGCACTTGCTTGCTATCCTGCCACTTAGCGTGGGAGAAACTTCTGTGTACGCTGTGGGGCATCTGGAGAAAGGACATTCATGAGAGTACCTTACCTCTCTGGACGCACACCCAGGGCTGGGCCAGGAAAGGTTGGGCCTTGAAGCCCACTCCATGAGAAATGGCTCGGGTCGAAGGCTTACATGGTAGCACTTGGAAGTCTGGTGTAGGAAGCAATTGCTACGTGTGTACTGCATCTGAAGCACAATTTGGTTCTCGTGAATCTACCTCATAAATGGAAGTTTTTTAAAAATCCCAAGGATATTCTATCTATCTATGTCTGAAATATAGTCATAATTTTTCTTAATATCCTTTTTTGTGGTAGAAAAATGTACCTTTGTCAAGATACTTTAGTTTGCTAGAAAATCTTAATAAGGGGTGCACATATTTGTTGCCAATAAGATGTAACCGTAAGTGCATAATCCCATAACCATATGCTAGGACCCTTTTGGAATTATCCAAAAATGTGTAAAATACATGGCAATATGGAGAGCAGATAAATGAATAGGTAGGAATATAAATTTATTCAAAAAGAATTCTTATCCAGAATCTATAATAAAGTATAACATTTATATAATCTTCATCATACCCTGAGTGGCATGAAAACATTAAAATCAAATTAACCTTTAATATACTCATCTAAAGATTATTATATCAATTTTAAATGGACAAAAATGAAGGCAGGAGGGTAAATGGCTTGCCCAAAGCTACTGAGTGAGTGGCAAGGGCCAGACTGAAATGCAACTCTTCCAAATTTTTTGGTGGAAGGGCTTTCTTCCTCTCATCTTTATCAAGTCATACAGATAAGACTTTTGCAAAATTTTAGAGGCATAAGTGGAACACATCAGAGATTGAACTTATGAATAGATTTGAATAAGATCTGGGCAGATTCATGGGTGATAGGCCCACAATGGCAACCATAAGAAATAAGAATGGTTAAGGAACACTGCTACATTACAGTTATACTTAGTAAATTATAAACACTATAGACATCTGAAGCAGGCCTTTGGCAGAGTTAGAAACTAAATCTTGTGTATGTGTGTGTGTGTGTGTGTGTGTGTGTGTGTGTATGTGTGTGTGTGTGTGTGTGTCTTTCCTATCACCCTTGGATCACACTGAATTTCTTAATTACTCCTCTTCTTCCCTTACTTCCTCCTTTTCCTTCCTTTCTTTGTAACCAGATTTCAAGTCTCCTGCAGGAATACCTTATTGCTGAAACAGGAACCAACAGAACTGGGATTTCATTTCAAGTTTTCCTGCATCCAGGAAATGGTCAATGCAAAGCCCTTTTCATCTGTTGGACCGTCTAAGAGGAACTTTGCTCATTCATTGAGCAAACAGTTGAGGGCTTCTTCTTTGTTGGTCAAAGTAGAAAGGCCCAGTGTACTTCAATCCCAGTTTTTCAACTCCAGTTTCCAAAGTTTTTTTTTTTTTTTTCACTGATCAACTGCCTTTCTGAGATATTAATTCAATAGGCATAATAATTTTGTATATGAAATACTTAGGGCTCCAAAGACGAATGTCTTATACATTGACAATGATGATGTTGGCAGGTTAATAAAGTAATAGGGATGGGAAGATAACTCAGTAGAATAAGTGCTCACCTGGCAAGAGCAAAGACATGAATTCAATCCCTGGTTACACACACACACACACACACACACACACACACACACACACACACACACACAAATAATAATATTAATAGTAATAATAATAAAGGTTCCAACTACTGCGTAAGGAGGGCTTGTTTCTGTTAAGCATGAATCACCGAGCTCACAGAGAGCTGTTAACGCTACTTACAATGGTCCTGTGAACCATGGCCATCTTCTTTTAATAGAAGCATAGAGAGGCGAAGTGACTTTCTAATTATAAATATAGTGAGGAAGAGTGTAAGACATAAAAAGCTCTAAAACGAGGATGACAGTGAAAAGCACCAGAAGACAGGGACTCACTCTGAGCCCGAAGTTCACCCAAGAAATGGGCTCAGCATTCACAGTGATGTCTGGGCTGGATCCTGAAGGATACGTGGTTTTAGTGGGCACCAAAGTGAACACTGTAGGTGGAGATAGTGAGCCAGAGGCAGGGACTTACTTGGGCTGCCACTCTCTGGTATTTGCCCTCTTGCTACATGACATTCAACTTATTTGGAGTGGAATTCTCTTTCCATTGGATACATCTGGTGGACTTATCTGAAGGTGTTCTGATGGCTACAACCACTGGACCACTAAATGCTCCCTGGCATTGGAACTGAAGCAGAATCAGGGCTTTAGTTATCCACTCTGGCTTTGTCTAAGAGTTCTTGCTACTTTGAGTCCCTTCTCCTCTGAACTCTGGTTCCTGTCCTTAATGGTCCCAACTCTTCAGTTGATATGAACTTCCATGATTCTTCCAGCATTTTGCTGTTTTCCACAGTAGCCAGAGTCAGCTTTTGTGGCCCGCAATGCTAGACTTTTTAGAAGGAGCACAAGGTTAACACTCCAAACTGCCAGCTGTGAGAATGTATGGAGGAAAGTAATGAGCTATCATCTGGGAAGGTAACAGGGTCAGGAGGCATGAGCTCAAATGCCAAGGTGACTAGACTCCACTTGGTGAAAAATGGAGAATCAATGAAACATCTAAATGGGGCAGTATGGTTCTATTTCTCCTTCGACTTAATCTGGCAGCAGTGTGGTTATAAAAATTGCAGAATGCAGGTATGGGGGAATGAGGTTACAAATTTGGAAGCTATTGTAATAGTACATACAGATAGGGTATCATGCAGGCTTGGACAATGGTGTGGAAATGGTAATGGAAAGGTATATGCGGATAATGAAATTTCTTGTTCTAGAATACTGATTGTAATGGAGTTAGTGGGAAGCACATCCCGCTGGCAAGACGAGCTGACAGATACTGCAGCACTGCATCTTAAGCACCCCTCAGAAGGAGGCTTTGGGGCCATAAAGAGGAAATCAACCACTCACTCTGGAGAATAAATCAGTTGGATTTGGGCCAAATTAATATCTTGAGTTGTTGATGCAGAAATCCTGACCAGCTCCCTTGACAAATACTTTTTTGGTTGAGGCAGCAGGCAAGAGAAGTTCCCATTTGGAAGATCTGATAGTTCTGTGGATTCTTCTCCTGAAAAAATTAAAATGATAAGCCTCATTTTCTTAGTGGTTCATAAAAAGTTGCAAAAGGGAAAACGTTATTGAGCAATAAAAGGTATGTTTTTGTGTATTCATAAGCAGCAGCTAGGGGCCAACTCCCATAAACGTGCTAGGCTTGTACCTCAGCGCCGAACAATTACAAGAACCCCAGAGGCTCTTATTTCACTTGGAAAATGTAAAGGAGGCAGCTTGTGCAGCCCTTCCACATTAATCAACCTTATAGAGACTCAACTCTATAAAAGGGGAAGAGGAGCCTTCCCCTTTAAGTGTTGACCATAAGCAAAATTGTAACACAGCTAGCAAAAACGGTCTTTGGAGCCCGACTCTTTTCTTCTTTAACCTGGATTAGCAAATGCTGGTCTCGGTACGTTTCCTGTGTGTCTAGGAAGCATGGACTCTGAGCCAAGTTCAGAGGGCCATATCTGATGCTTTACAAGTTTGGAGACACCACTTTTCAACTGACATTTTGTCATCAGCTTGGGCTATCTGCTGTAGAAACTGGACCCCTGGTACGTACAGATATCGGACTTTCTTATAGAAAGTAGAACGGTTGCCTGGTCAAGTGGCTATGGTGGCACATGCCCAGTTCTTACACCTCCACAGGGAAGTGGAGGGGCATTTTTTGAGAAGTAAGTGGGGGAAATGTTGCCCATCCCTGTGAAATCCTACTGCTGAGATGGTAGCTTGCTATCATGTAGGCCCAAGGCTAGCTCTGCCTTCCCCCATAGACATTATCTGGTATGAAGCATATGAGGACCACGGAGCCAAATACTTTCATTTATATTCGCCTGACTCCTTAGTCTCAATCATATAGAAATTTTGTGATTGAATAAGACTTAAAGTTCTCTTGAAGATTGAATAGTAGGAAGAAAATTGTTTCCTTCTTTTTGCATGAATCTTAGCTGAAAACATTCGCTTCTTATAATCCAAATGTGTATACAATTAATGCATTTAAACAGCACATTTTTATTATCTCATGGTTCTTAGGGCCTGAGCTAGGCAGAAAAAGAGGAATTGGATGGTGGCTGGATGGCATTTCTTTCTAGAAGCTCTGGGGAAAATTTGTTTCCTTGTCTTATCTGGTTTTTGGAGGCTACTTACTTTGCTAGGTTGTGACCTCTTTTCCACTTCAAAGCTGGAAGTGGCTACAGAGTCCTTCTTACATAACATCACTCTGAAATGAATGTTTCTTTCGTGTATTTCTTCTACTTTTAAGAACATTTGATATTACATAGAGTCTAGTTGTATAATCTCCCTATTCTAAGGTCACCTGGTTAGTAATTTTAATCTATCTATAACTTTATTTTTTTCTGGAACATAACATATTTACAGAGCCGGGCGTGGTGGCTCACGCCTGTAATCCCAGCACTCGGGAGGCTGAGGTAGGAGGATTGGTGCGAGTTTGAGACCATCCTGGGCTACAGAAGTGAGCTCAACGCCAGCCTCAACTGCATAGCAAGACCCTGTCTCAAAAAAGACAAAAAAAAAAAACAAAACATATTTACAGATTTTCGGGTCAAAAATTGGACATCTTTGTGTGTGGGACTATTATCCTGCCTATTACAGACTTTTAAAAAAAAGTCTGATCTCATCTCTTCTGTATTCTTGTTACTCTGAAAACCTTTAGCAACTCTTAGAACATATTTAAACTTATTCAGAAGCTTCAAAAGTAGCATATAAAAATACTTTTCAAGTGACTTCAGTGTGCAGAACCCTGTGCTAGGTGCAATTGGAGGTATAAAGGGGCATAAGTGGGATTAAACTGCTTTTAAAGAATTTTATACATGATTTTAGTGGATCATACACACACACACACACACACACACACACACACACAGACAGCAGAGAAAAGCAGGACTCAATAAATGGTAAGGATTAGTTCAACCAATTGGTGCCACAGGAGTTCAGAAGAGGGGGCTTCGCTCTGAATCCCGTTGACCGGATGGCTCCCCTCCAGACCTGCAGTCATTCCTTCCAGCCGAGCATTTCAATAAGGCTTCATGGGAGCAAATCTTTTCTATCACTTTTTATTACTGCAGGTATCTTCCAGCCTCAGATGTGGGAGAGAACAAACGCCAAGCATCCTCCAGCTGGCCCTGGACAGCAATAACTTACGTGATCCTCCCTTTATAGGACACAAGGCCAGAGAGAGTTTCTCCCTCTCCTAAAACAGCCAATTTCTTCAGACTGATAAAAAGATTCAGCGGAAATCTGGGAGCAAGAGTGCAGCTCCTTGTGTGAACTGCTGTGGTAAACAGCGAGAGGGAAAAAAAAAAAAAAAAAAAAAAAACACTTCATACACGGAAAGGAAAGAAGAAAGATTTACGAAAACCCATCAGGAGCTTCCACTGAGAAGTTGGAACGAAGTGAACAGTAGCTATAAATAAGTTCCACCCCAAATGTTTCAGGGTCTTTTCAGCTGTCTTTACCCTTGAGCATCTTTCAGGACTTGACATACACAGCAATAAATACTTGTAATGGGATGGAATGAGTCTTTGTGGACACGTTACATAGATACCTCAAAAGAATCTTTAGGATTTGTGCCTGTGCCTCCTTTATTTAGAGGACAATCTACCTGGTAATACAGAGATGTGCTATGATGGCTGCTGCAGGGTGTAGCTGGTGAGGACTCCTTTCTCTGCTGTGACTATTTGGCTTTCTAAAGTATAACAAATGCTGAAGGACTGCCCTTTGGTCAAGAGGGAGAGACTGGGTTTAAGTCTGGTGGGAAACGCAGAGCCAGCTACAGATCAGGTTTCAGTCCCTGGCTTCATTTGAATCAGTCACAACTATTTCTTGTGATGAGGGCCTTGGGGATACTTGAACCCTCAAGTTTATTGCCTTCACTATTTGGAGCGGCAATAAACTGTATTTAGGCTATATGACTTAAACCATGAATTAACACATAAAGAAGGATTTCTCTTTCTAAAACTAGCAATACTATCCATTTTAGGTGCTGTCAATCAAAGACAAATTAGGGAGTAGGACTTGTTTTTGTCATAGAAAATAGTTGTATAACTATCAAACTCCCCGGAAGGGAAGAATTTTAGTAGTTACTATTTTCCCTTTTAAAAATCACATTCCATTCATATCCTGGACTGATTCGGTTTTTACTTGAAAACAGCTATAACGGTAATGTACAATTTCATTAGTAGATCTTGGTTCAGCAAACTTATTCTGTAAAGTGGAAGACATAAATATCGTACCCTGCAGATCTCGGTTGTTGCAACTTCTCAACTCTGTCTACATGGATAAAAAGTGAATAAATGAATGTGGCTATTTTATCATAAATATGATTTACAAAAATAGGTGTTGGGATAGATTTGCCCCAAAAGCATAAGTTGTCTGTTTCTGAGTTGGACCAACATGTCAAGGATATTGCCCTGGCTTTTAGAAGTTCTATCCTGAGCCTTCCTTTACTTCAGTTACAAACTTTCACGCCCTTTTCATGCATTACTTTACTTAAAAAGTTTCATACAACTCTGCCTTCTTTAAATCATTCACAACATGTAAATTCTCCAGCGTGCATCATTTTGTTCTACATACAACATAATTAATCATTTCTTTCACTTATCCATTTACTGATCATTTATTGACTACTTCAGAAGGTTCTGGTGATAGAGGAACAAAAATGTTCTTTGCCCAGTAGGACCTGGCTGTCTTGTAGGAGATGATAGGAAGTAAAAGAAGAAAAAGCTATGGTAGGCTCCATGTGGTGGCACATGCTTGTAATCCCAGCACTTGGGAAAATGAGGCAGGAGGATCGGTGCAAGTTTGAGACCAGCCTGGGATACAAAAGTGAGCTCAAGGCCAGCCTGAACTGCATAGTGAGAGCCTGCCTCAAAAAGATAAAAAGAAAGAAAAAAAAGAAAGAAAGAAAAAGAAAAATAGCTATGGTAGTGCTATTTCCAGGGATCTGTGGAAGCACTGAATGGCTTTTACCACCCAGGGACAAAGTAGAAAAAACGGGAAGGTTTCCTCAATTGGGCTACTCTTGAGCTGAGTTTTAAAGAGTGGCTGCAGTTATGCATTTTAGGAACAGAAGTAAGATACTCCAGGTAGAATATGGTATACATGAATGAGAGTGCTGGGTAGACAAGAAGGTAGAGATCAGGCTGGAGCCGTAGGCAAGGCAGATATCAACAAGCCTTCACTTCTGTTTTGAAGCTAGGAGCATCAATCAAAATAAGTAACTCTGCTATTTTAGCCTAGACTACGTCAACAGAGTTCTCTGAGCTGATGCAACAATTCTAATTTATGAGCAAGACATCCTAATTTTAAGTCAGCAATATTTGATTCTTAAAAATAAACTGTGAATTTGTACAGTTATGACAGTGCTGTGTATTCGTTCATATCCACCCCATACTCCTGCAGTTTAATGATAGGATTTTTAGGTTTCTTCTGAAATGTTGACTGAAGACATCGTTCTTACCTAAAACCAATTTGCAGTGACTGGTCTTGAATTCTTCATTACTGCAGATCTTACTATGACATCTGTAGAATGGCCACTTGGACTTCTGCACGTACTCTTTGCTCTCCTGGCTTGTTACCCCCTCTACTTTATAACTGTCCAGCTAACTCTGACTGGTCCTGCAGTGCTCAGCATGGCTTCCCAGTGCTATCTTCCTCACTCAATCCCTGATTTGCCTGTGGGTTTCCGAGGCTCGCTGGGCACATATTGTCAAAGAATTGAAGATCATATAATAATTATTTTACTTGTTTTTCTCTTCTAGACTGTGCCAGCCCCACACGCAGGGCAGGCTGAGCCTGCCATAACATAAATAAATACATAAATAGTTTAGACTGTGAAAGCAGAGATCAAGTTTCTCTTTTTTTCTTTAATTTTGCATTCCCTTATAAAGCACATAGCCGGGCGTGGTGGCTCACGCCTGTAATCCCAGCACTCGGGAGGCTGAGGCAGGAGGATCGGTGCAAGTTCGAGACCAGCCTGGGCTACAAAAGTGAGCTCAAGGCCAGCCTGAACTGCATAGCGAGACCCTGTCTCAAAAAGACAAAAAAAAAAAAAAAAAAAAAAAAAAAAAAAAAAAAAAAAAAAAAAAAAAAAAAGCACATAACGTCACACAAGAATAGTTGCCGAGCCAATGTTTGGTACCTGAAGAAATGAATGGATGAGTGAACAAAGGGGAATTTGCCTTATGCCCTGAGCAAGGCTATTGTTTAACCCTGGCCTAATTTTTCACTTAATTGAAGATTTTAATCAATGCAGAATTGGACGGGAAAGAAACTAGCACAGGGACCTGCTTTGTCAGGGCTGTACTGTCCAGTGCCACATCCAGATGACATGCATGGCTATTTTGTACTTTCAGTGTGGCTCGTCAAAATTACAATGGGCTATAAGTAGAAAACAGATATTACCGACTGTTGAGCACTCAACATGAGATGTAAAATATCGCATGAATGCTTTTAAAATGATACACATTTCAAAATTATTTTGAGTAGACTAGGTGAATGAAATATACTATTAAAATTAATTTTACACATGGCTCTAAAAAATTAGAATTGCACACAGTGTGCATTTGGGCCTTATGGTTTTCTTGACTCACACAAGTAGAGAGTGAAGTCTTCCTTGGGGACATGATTGCTATAAATGATGTTCTTGTATTCACATATCAGGTTCTAATATCACATCATGAATTTTCATTTTGTGGTTAGAAAATGCTTTCCCCATACAGATTCATTGGTGGGTACCAGCATACAACACCTCGAGATGTTCCTCTGTGGTGGACACCATGCTATAGTAACACACTGGAGATGTTCATGAGAGCCAGGGAGCTAGGAATCATTTACTCAGAGTCACAGCGCTGAGGACCCTCTTGTCCACAATCCTGAAAATCTTCTTTCCCAACCCAAATACTTCGTATTTTTCTTTGTGTCAGACTATCTGCTCCCTGGACAGGAATCATCTCCTAGCATGGTTTTTAACATTTCATGTCACTTACCATCACACTGCCTGGTGTGTAGTAAATGGTCCATGACTATTTGTGAAATAAATGAAAGAAGGAGTCAATGTATTGTCTGAAAATAATAGAATCTATAAGAAAACCAAAAACACTTTTCTCCACGTCAGTTGTACCTGTAAGTCAGCGGTTCTCAACCTGTGGGTTGCGACCCTGGCGGGGGTTGAACGACCAAAACACAGGGGTCGTCTAAGGCCATTCCGAATCATAACTGTAGCAAAATTACAGTTTTGAAGTAGCCACCAAAATTATGTTTCGGTTTGGCGTCACCACAACATGAGGAACTGTATTGCGGGGTCATGGCATTAGAAAGGTTGAGAACCACTGCTTTAAGTGATGAAGAGAAAAACAGACATTTCATTTATGTTTATGTAATGACTATAATTAGAGTAACATACAAGAAGCTGTTTATTTGACTACTAAGATTCCTGAGGCTACTACATGTATCTTGAAGCATTTGCAGAAATGACCTAATGCATGATATGATTTACCCCATGCTTTGTAGCATTCAAAGAGAAATTCCCCAGAAAGCTCAAATTTCACCTACCATCTGTATATGAAGTCACAACACTGGGGCACATATAATGTAATGTAATATAATATAACATAATATAATATAATATAATATAATATAATATAATGTAATATAAATGCTTGGGAAAGGAACACGATTCTATCATCATCACATAAGTTGTGAGCATACCAATTTCTTATGTTCTTTCTCTCTATATTACATATGAAAAATTTCCATGTTCCTAGTCCAAATTGAAGTGTGCTATATGTAGAAAATACATATTACTGAATACTGAACACAATATAAAAAGTAAAACACGTCATGAATACATTTAAATGACATATATTTTAAAATTATTTTGAGTAGATTAGGTGAAGAGACTATTCGAATAGACTAATTTTTTTAACAACCAAAGACTGCTGACTTAAAGTATAGATGTCCTGCTCATAACATAGAACTTGAACACCAACTCAGAGAACTCTTTGTTGAAGTAGCTTAGGCTATAATAGCAGAGTTACTAAAGTTGATCTTCATATATATATAACAAGTTCAGTAATACATGTATGTATGTATCACCTATCTATGAAAATTCTCTCTCTGTCTCTGTCTCTCTTTTTAATTTTTTTATTTTGCAGAACCAGGGATCGAACTCAGGATCTTGCACTTCCCAGGCAGGTACTTGTGTCCCTGAGCTATCTCCCCAGCCGTCCCCTTCTCTCTTGCTGGAGACCAAATCCAAAACCTTACATGTCAATATGTTTCCTACGTTATAATAAGCTTGATAACACAACTGGACAAAATGTTAAACAAATAATAGAGAGAAGAAAAGGATAATGTTTCCCTTTTAATTTCAAAGTTACTAGATTTTTATGTGAATGCAGCAGTTACCATCTCTGCAATTTAAAAACCTAAAACAGGCCCAGCTGGATGGCTCAGTGGTCTAAAGCGCCTGCAGGTGGCTGCAGGGACTGTGGTTTGATCCCCATCCCCGGTACCACATGCTGTGCCAGCCCTGCCCTCAGGGCAGGCTAAGCTGGCCATAAAAGTAAATAAAACAAACAAACAAAGGTTCTGAAACAAGAAAAAAGTGAATAAATAAAAAATAAAATTAAAAAAATATTAAAAAAAAACCTAAAACAAGGCAACATAGTCCACATCTCATTTTTTGATTTTATCCATTGGTGAGGCTGTAGTTTTCCAGATGACTACATATATCACACAATAATACAGGTAGGTGCACACCGCCATCACCTACTTGAGGCCCTAACAGTGAACAGTCATGACTAGAGCCCAGAGGCAGGCCCTGGATCTAATATTCCATTTGTTTCTTTGCATCTGAACTTTGATATATTCATTGTATTTTGCAGGCAATGACTTCTAGGGAAAAAAAAAAAAAAAAAAAAGGAAAATTTTGCTTGTTTTAGAGGTCCTTATCAATTTTATAGAAGTTCCCTTACAGATGGAGCTGAAAAGTCCCCACTAAGGAATCAAGAGCATTCTGTGATAGTACAGCATTGTGGGGAAGGAGGGTTACAGAAATCTCCTCATTACTGGCATGTGAACTATATTGGTTCAGAAAATGTTAGAAAGGTGCCATTGAAAACAATTCAGGGAGAGCCTTTCTTTGTGACATTTCTTGTAATTACAGGCTGGGAGTCTGGAATAAGATATCAGAATGTAATACCTCAATTGTTTATGAAAAGCACTAAGCAGCAGACTTTGGAGCTTTAACCTTTTTAATATTCTGGAAGCTAATTGCCCAAACCCTCTTGCCCTTCTGGGTTAATGAGGTGGCTAACAGGCTACAATAGAAAATGACTGCCCCATCAAATTATGACAAACAAGCAAAACCAAAAAAACCCAAACCAAAACAACTGGGAAAGGTCAGAAGTTACACAGGCTTTTACTGTCTTTCAGAAAATGTACAGCAGAATTGCTGTTCTGTTGGCTCCTCATGATGGATTGCAAAAAGAATGAGAGCAGGCACAACATGAATCTGCTCTTGGGACAATGATTGTAATCAGAATCGGAAATGATACCAATGGAAGCCATTCTCCTCTCAGTTTAAAGATTATAAATCCCTTATTCATCTGTTATGATCCAGGGGCCTACTTGTGATTTTTATGGTTCTTCACACGTTTGGAATTTTAAAACTGTAATGTGAAGGGGCTGCAGCTGTTCTCTTTATGATTTTGAAGTTTAACCCCTGCTTGGGGCCTAGCACCCCAGTCTCTCCCTCTGCTCATCTGCAGCCCTAGCTTGCTGCTGCTATCTCTTACCTGAGAAATTCAGCCCTTCCTGGTCTGTTCCCTTTCAGGTATTAAAACACAGCACCCACTTCTCCAAGGGGCACTCAGAAAAACCTAGAAGCCTTTGCTGCAGGTTTCATGCTTTCTAAAATTGGACTAGTCTCATAATCATCATGAAGTTTAAAATGAAGTGGGAGATGGAGCAGGTTTGGACCATAACAGCCAGATTTTTAACTTCAATGTACCTCTTTCTAGAGTACAACCTTCCTTTTATGAGCTTTTATTTTCTCATTAAGTTAGATAGCTGCCCTGCCTATTGCTCAGGCCTCTGTTGAACATCAGAAAAGAGAATGCATGTGAAGATGCTTCGGGAACAGGACCAGCTTTTCAAATTTGTCAGTGTTGCTGTCTGGTGGCAAGGAGCAAAAGCCAAGTGGGAGGCTACGGTAATAGCGATTTGTGGCCTTGTTCATTTCTTAAGCACACTGAATACTTTTAGTTAGAGCTTGCTTTTCCTTCTGTGTAGAAGGCTTGTAACTGGGGCCTCTAACCTTCTGGTCCCTCGAACAGGCCAGTCGCACCCCTAGTACTCTTGGCAGGCACTGGGTGTGTATTTCCTTAGCTCAGTGGCGGTGTTACATCTCCCAGGTGCTCAGTTCACACCCTAGAAGAACCTTGTTGGTTGTGTCTTTTATTTTCCCATGTACTTGTCTTTTTCTCAAGCTGCTCTTCTTCAGTGATGACCAAGATAACTACATGCATCTCCTAAATACTTAACCCACGTAAAGTCTCAGGTGTACAGCCTCGACATTTCTCTAAGTACATGGTTTCTTTTCATCACTATAGTCATGAAAAGAATTAAGCTGGACTACTGATAGACACTCGTTACGAATTTCCTTCTCCTGTTCTTTCAGGACCCCACGCCTCTCTAGGGCAACCGCCTTTTCAACCTCCTTGCCCTTGTTCCTTCCTGTGGCTCTTGGAGCATCTACCTTTTCAGAAAGTAATTGAGGGTTTCAGTCATTCTATGACATCTCTCTTTGCATTTGCCAGGCATTCACTGCCCCTTCTCCTGGAATTTTGCCGCTGTATTGCCTATGTGGTCCTTCTAGTTGAGAAGAACATCTCTTTTGCCATGGTCAGTGCTCACCCTAGCCTTGCACTCTCACCTGTTGGCTTGAGTTGAGTATTTGAGCAGTGCTTTTCATTGGTGGCTAGCTTGGCTTCATATTTGCCAGCTCCATTTATATCTGATTTCTTTCGCTTCAATGTCTATTGAGGAAAAAATAGCATTAAGCCTACTTTTAGGAGGAGGTCCCACAATTTTAAAGATTTTTCTACACATTAAAATTACATTTCTATATAATGCCATTTTAATAGAAATGCTTGCTTTATGGAGGAAAATGACTGACTAAAGTTGGAATGATCCTTGGGAGTCACTTATACCTTTCTTATTGCACTTTGTTATGGCAAAAATCATTAATAAAGGGGGAAGAGGTAGAACTGTGGGGTGTTTTATTTCCTAATATTATTCAACCAGAGAATATTTTTCAATAGAATTTGAGAAAATTTTCAATTGTCCTTTTCTAAAAAATACATCTTTAAAAATAAAATGATATTGGATTCAGTTCAAAATCATATTTTATAGCTATGCTTCCAATTCATTTACTCTCATAATGTGCCATGGAGGTGAAGTTCGACGTCATCATCACTGGCCTTTCTGGATGGAGTGAGTAACATTCAGAGGAGCAGTGGGGGTCATCCGCGACCATAGCACGGCAACTTCATTTCCAGGGACTGCCCTCGTGTTAGGTAACTGTTGCGTCGACTTCAGTAGGAAGCACCCAGTTGGTTGGGTCAGCAGAGTTCAGCGCAAGGCGGAATGGGTGTATTGCAGACAGAGATCCACCAACTGTGTGTGCCGGGGCGCCAACTCCGAGGCCTGCAGCCTAATGGCATAAAAGAGGAACAGAGAAGGAAGGCTCACTTCACCCTTTGGAGGGGCTTCTGTCTTCACCCCTGCACAGAGCCTTCAGTTGTCCGCGGGAGGCTCTTTAGCCCCCTGATATGGCCTTAATTGCACAGGACTCTGTGGTGAGCTCAGGCTTCGGAGCCTTGTCTGCATCCTTCGGCTCTCCAGCATGCAGACACCCTCTGCGCTCTTCCACGTGTGGCTCTGCAGGCAGCCATGATAAGCTTACTTCGAAAATCCTTATGTATCTATGTCTTGTATTGACTCCGTTTCTCTAGAGAACTCTGACTGATACACTGGTACGAGCCATTTGTGTTGGATTTTAAGCTCAATTGCTAAATGCCTCCACCACTCTACTCCTTCCTTAGCTTCCCTCCTCCTCGCTTTGCAGGTGAGCACAGCCCTGATGAAATTAAATGCTGCAAAGAGGTGACAGACACACAGAGTGTTTCTTTCCTCCCTATCACCTGGAGATCTAGAATTCTGGTAAAACACAAAGGTTAAAATTGTGATTATCTGCTCAGTGCGGTGGTGCATACCTATAACCACACCACTTGAAGGGTGGAGCAGGAGGCAGGAGGATTGGTATGAGTTCAAGGCCAGCCTAAACTAAATAGCAATATCTCGTCTCAAAAAAATTAAATAAATAAATTCAGATCATTTGGAACACAGCTCATTAAATATCTCAAATAACTGTTTTTTTTTTTTTTTTTTTTTTTTTTTTTTTTTTTTTTTTTTTTTTTTTTTTTTTTTTTGTCTATGCCAAACCATAAGGTCAAATGACATGAAAATGGGCCAGAAGCAATTTAACTTAAAGTTTTTTGGTTTTGTTTTGTTTTTGTCTTTTTGAGACAGGATCTTGCTATGCAGTTCAGGCTGGCCTTGAGCTCACTGTTGTAGTCCAGGTTGGTCTTGAGCTCACACCAATCCTCCTACCTCAGCCTCCTGAGGGCTGGGATCACAGGTTGCACCACCATGCCCAGCTTAACTTAAAGTTTTTAAAAATGTAAATCATTTGCTACAGGGTCTCACTATACACCTCAGACTCAGAGTCATCCTCCTGTCTCAGCCTCCCCAGCACTGGGATTACAGGTGTGTACTACCACATCTGGTCTCTGTGGTCAGCTCAGTGCGCCCAGGGGTGGGGCCAACGGAGCCTGTGGTTCCAGGGATCAAACTGGTCAGTTGAGCAATCTTGTCGACCCAGCAATTTTATTTTCAAGGAAGCAATTCCTGCTTTGTCCCTTCCTATCAGCTTGGTGTCTTACATCTTCTGTGCACTCTCCTAGCTGAATACGCCCACCACTGGCTGTCCTGAAGTCACACCTCCATGCAGGGCTGGTGGCTCCTCCTTTTCTGCCACCCAAGAGTCACAAGTGAGACAGCATAATTATGGGGTTAATTCAGAGTAGGGTCTGTTCTTACCCTTCTGTGCCAGAGGGAGGATGCTTGTAATTAAAGAGTCTCAGCTACGTGTCATACTTTATCCAGGAAATTGAAGTACATGATCAATGTCAGCCTCTTGGTTTCCCTAGGAGGGTCTTTGCTATCATCTCATGGATTGGGTGACTGGGATCCGGATCACACAACATAGAAATTGATGCTTTTCAAATTACTGCACATAACTGTCCTGATGTCTATTCTATGTCCTGGCACATTGTTAGATATTCTCATTTAATTAGAATTATAAAGAGGTAGATTTTCTCATTAATATATAGCTTGTTGCTATGTATGCTAGTGGTTAGAAATTTATCTGTCCCTGGAGTATGTAAATGGTATTTTGTTTGAGTTTTACTCCGAGTTTAGTGCACTGCTCATTGTACATTAAGAAAGAAACTTCACTTTGCTACACTTATGTTTTTATGGGATAATCTGGCTCAGGAGACTAACACTCACTACAGCTGTACCTGCTACATCCTTGGCTTTTCCCATGGTAAGCCCTCACATCGTGTTAACAATATGATCACAAATCTCAATTCTCTTTGAGCACCTATCTACCTTCTACTTGCAGCAGTCTTAAACTTTTTTGTTTGTACATTTGTTTTTGTTTGAGACAAGGTCTCACTGTAGACCCAAGGCTGCTCTGGAACTCTCAGAGATCCTTCTCCTGAGTTCTGGGATTGCAGGCATGTGCCACCAGTTCTTGGGCTGCTGCATGGTGGCTGCCTGCATTCGGGGCTGAGACAATGAACCTGGCATCCAGATCACATGGCATGTGGGACTGGGGGTTGAACTCAGGTCCTTGTACTTGCCAGGTAGGTGCTTATGCCTCTGACCTATCTCTCTGGCCCCAGTCTTAAGCTTTTGCAAGTATTCTTGGAAGATCGTTTTGTACACAGTGGATCTTTCAGTGGCTTTGTCTCTCTTGAGACAAGGCAAATTCTATAGCTCTCAGGATAGAAAGTCTAGCAGAGAGGCTTAGAGCCAGGTTCAACAAGATGTAATCTCTATCATGTCCATAGCAACTGAGTTCTAGGCAGGTGTGGTGCCGTGCTCTGGGTCCCTGTTTCAGGGACATGCTTCCTTGTTGGTCTTTCACTGAAGAACAGGTGTGAAAAGGGGTGAACACCAAGAAGATACAGAGCTTTCCTCGCCAGTTCTGTAGGAAACCAGTTCCCATCCTCGGTCCACAGAAGCTTATAGCCACGGTAGCAAGGGTGAGCTGCTTTTCAAATCCTAACTTTAAATTTACCGTCTACATGTTAAATCAAAATAGTTGGAGTTTCAGTTATGAAAGGGAGGGAGCTTTCCGGTTTGAGCTGACTTACTATTCAGGCCAATGCTATTCCATAGATTCATGATTCAGTCTATATATGTCACTTTGAATAGTTTAGCAGTTACAGTGACAAAAGTAAAAGGAAGCTGGATGTGGTAGTGCACACTGACAATCTCAACTACGTGGGAGGGTGAGGCAGGAAGGTGGTGAGTTGGAGGGCAGCCAGAGCAACTTAAGTAAACCCTCCCCAGCCTCCAAAAACAATGATGAAAGATAATGATGAAGAGGCCCGGGGATGTAGCTGTCAGTGAACGCTCTGTGTTCTCTGCATTTAATCCCCAGTATTGGTGACAGGTAAAAAAAGACATGTAAAATTCTATTTTTCTCTTTATGATCTTTGCACTGAGCTTATTTGCTTATGAAATTTTGACATTTTATTTGAATCACTAAATCTGATATTGTTTTAATACGTAATAAGCATAAAATTATTACTGAGTTTTTAAATGTTTTCTATACTATGTCTTTGAAATTACACAGGTATTTTACCCTTAACTCTGATCTCAATTTAAATATTAATTTCTCACTGGAAATACTTGATCTGTATTAGATCTCATAAAAACTAGAGTTAAAAGTTGATTGTCATATGCAAGTTATTCTGAATATACTTCAAAACTTTCTAATAATAAAATTATTTTTAACTTTATCTTCTAATTATTAAGTCAAAATAGTTGGAGTTTCAGTTAAGAAATTTAGCTCTCTGGTAACACTGGACCCTTTTCAGGGGTTCAACAGCCCAACCTTAGTGGTGGGTGCCAAAACATACACAGATATCTAGATACTAAAGTCATTTTGGGGTCACTCCAGGCTTGTACACTATAACACAAGCTTCCAGAATCCTCTTAAAAACATAAAATTAAAAAATAAAAATACCACCTCCCAAAGTAGTACACAGATATTGCGTGTATAACACTTACTTATCTAATGACTCTTTCAATCTAACCAAGAGGAGCTGTTTGGGCTTGGGACCCGCCACAGTGACCTGTCTTGTTTTGTATAGGCATATACATCTTGTTTGCAGAGCTTCAATGCAATTTTTAAATAGAGTACACCTTGTTTACATAGTACTGTGGCTTTGTTGATAGTAGTGCCGTAATTTGTTCCTTTGGACATTACAGTACTTTTTTTTTTTTTTTTGTAGGTTCCAGTTATATTTAAATTGCAGGTGTTAACATCGTGATGGTTTGTT
Organism: Myocastor coypus; assembly: GCA_004027025.1. Lineage (NCBI taxonomy): Eukaryota > Metazoa > Chordata > Mammalia > Rodentia > Myocastoridae > Myocastor > Myocastor coypus. Next base: position 24,988 of record PVJA010027150.1, read on the forward strand.
AAAATCAACACAGTCTCAGTGTTTTGAAATGAAACAACAGGATACAAGAGAAACACAGCAAATTATCTCATCAATCTTTTAATATTAAGGGGAATAAAAAGAAAAACCTTAAAAGTGATACAGAATTTCAAAAAATAATATGATAGGAATTCAGCAGCGGTTGTTATGTTGTGTCTTGTTGCACAGTACTGCTTGCAGGAGGTATGCAAATGACAGGAAAATCACCAGTGGGCGACTTCCCCTTTCTGTGTTCTGAGTATTGCAATGTGCTGACCGTATTCACCTCCTCATTAGTGCGCTATCCATGCAGTGGCTTAGTTGCAGAAACTGAACTCAGTCCCTAAATGAAGAATGCCTGTGATGCAATAATAAACCACCAGAAAGTAGCACAGGAAGTCCCTGCTCTGGAGGAAAGCCTCCTGGGCTTGAACTCCAGCCTCACCACTGTCTGGCTGCAGGGTAAGGAAGCTCGCACACCTCCTAGGTCTCAGCTTACCTACCTGCAGAAGGAAGATTATGCTTCCTGTCTCAGGCTTGTGGTGAGAACTGAACAGGTTAATGTTGGAGTCTAGGGAGTTGCCAAGCACAGTAAGATATAACTGCTTAAGTACTTAAAATATTATTTCTCATTTTTATCATTTCATTTCCTCTATAGACTAAAACCACCTTAGGTCTTGAACCCAGGTCTCAAAATTTAAAACCATTTCATATTACAATGACCCTCATGATCAGCATACTTGAGCTGAGGGGTTCCCGTGAAGGATTATCTTAGGGCTTTTTTTTTTTTTTAATAGCAATGTCACAAAACCCTAGTTCCCTTCCACCCTGTGGCGTTAAGGAAGCGGGAACTGAAACAACTTTTCATCACTGTAATCCTGCTATAAAAGTCTTAAGAGAAAAGCCTGAGAAGACTGTCAGCATTAGTGATTCAGCCTTCTGAGTCTTCACTAAATATTTGCTTTTCTGCTTCCCTAGATGTATATTTAAAAAGAAAGCTAGTCTTAATTATAAATTCCTGTTAATCCTGTGCATTGCCTTGTCTGGATAGAAAGATCACAACAGAAGCACATACACAACATTTAATTTTCAAGTTCCCACACTGTTTATTAAATAATGTACATGAAGACCAGCTGGAACTGAGTTCTGATTATCTGAGGCAATTTTAGTGTTTCTGGATTCCAGTCATTGGACCTAACAGTCTCCTATTTATAAATTACGGGAGGCTGTTTGGGTTAGTTTTCTGATTTTCCTTCCCTTCCCTTTGGTGACTTGTTAAAAATATGTGCCTGTCCCAGGTGTCGTTACATGCCATCTTGACAATCTGCTGCTTGTCAAGGCTGTACAATAGTCTTTTGTATCCATGTCCGTGAGCCCTGGGAACTGCTGAGTGGATCAGGCAACTTGTGAAATATCTGATTGAGCTTAGACTCTGTCATGCCATCTCCATGAATCAAGCCTCTGTAAATCACAGCCTGGCTCCGCCAGTGGTCTCTCAAACTTTCAATATATTTTGATTTAAGAGCTGTTGGTCTGTGATCATTCATGAGATGATCTCTTGTGAGTACAGGAAAAGAACTAAACAAAATAATCTGAGGAGGAAGCTGAGAGTAAACAAAGATAAGTAAACAACAACACATCCATAGTTCTCTTAGTATTTATAAAACTGGTGGATGACATAATTGCTGCTGCGCTGAATGGCTACCTCAGTGACCTTATAGGGTGCCTGGGCCGGGGTTCCTGGTGGAGGTAGTCATCGATGTGTTTTCAAAACTGGTGAAAAATTTCTGTAAACAAAATATCTCTTTCAGCCTCTCTCTACAGAGCAGCCCTCATTTGTGACTGAAGGATTAGAACATATGTAGTTTGTAGAGAAGGAAAAGCAGATCTGAATTAGTTCTTTCTCTACAAAGTGATGCTAGATAATATTTTAAAATATTTTTATTATCAGGGAACATATTACCTAATATTAATAATAGTAAATCACCCTAATTACTCTATTCTTAATTCTATATTTCCTCCCATGGTATATATTTTATAATCGACTTATAATTATGGCATAGTTTTACTAATTACTTTTTAGTATTATAAATTTTTATGTATTATCTCTGTATGCATATCACAAGTCATTTAGTCTATTAATTATGATGGGATATTTTGATTGGCTTCTTTCTTTCTTCCTTCCTTCTTTCCTTCCTTCCTTCCTTCCTTCCTTCCTTCCTTCCTTCCTTCCTTCCTTCCTTCCCTCCCTCCTTCCTTCCTATGTATTATAGGTAGGGAAGGTTCTATAGGATGTTCAGAGTCTCACTACTTGATCAGACTCATAATGATCCACATGTTTACAGCCTCCCAAGAGCTGGTATTACAGGCATGTGCCACCACATCACCCAGTCTCAATTGCCATCTAGGTTCACCCTGGGGGTGGGGCCTGCACGGCAGGCCAGGGGTTCAAACCCCTGGCCCCTGTGCCTGCTTGCAGGCACTTTAGTCTGCAGAGCTATTTGGCTGGCTTTTTATTTTTCTTTTAAAAATAACTCTGTGATCAATATTTTTGAGCTTCTATTATTTAACACTTACTTGATTTATTTAGTATAGTTTCCTGGAAGTATAGTTATTGGAGCAAAAAGTATAAATATCTGTATAACTTTTTTTTAAAGTTTATTTTTATTTATTTATTTTGGCTAGCTCAGCCTGTCCCAAGGGTGGGTTTTGTGTCACATGTGGTGCTGGGGATTGAACTGTAGTTCCTGTGTGCTTTCCTAAGCTTGCTTAAGCAGGTGCTTCAGACCACTGAGCTATCCCACCGTGCCATCTTTACAACTTGAGATGCACACAGCCAAATTGTTTTCTAGGTGGATTCTCATACAATTCTGTTCCACCAGAAACATATAGTAATATTTGGCAAGATTTTTTTTAACACAATAAATACCCAAGCACAGAGATATGAAGATATATGCATCTCTCCTTGCAGTGGTCACCTTGGAATGTTGCCTTTGTGTCAGTGCAGTTGTTTGGGTGCTCCTTGACCTCCTGGAGTTACCTGACCCTGAGTCCCTGACCTCCTGGATCTGTATGATCCTGAGCATCGAGTGCATTACCTATTGGGTTATCATCTACTCTATGCACACAAGTTAGACTCTGAGTAACTTCTGGCAGTTTTAAAAGCATTCCACCTGTGAAGACATACAGAAGCATGAACTACTGGTTCTGAGACTCCGTGTTGTCAAATAGCAAAGGTTGCTGGCTACGAAAAGAAAACAGCAAACATTCTTTTCTGTTTCCCTTTCCTTCCCCAGGTACCCCTGTTGGTGAATGCTGCTCGAGGTCATCAAAGCATTGCTGTGAGACCAGCAATGTGACCAAAGGGGTGGACAGTGCTACCCATGGTCTTCCCTTAGCAGTTTTTGACTAACTGTGGTCCCTTGGCTTAGTTCATGCAGAGACAAAAGTTAGGCCTGTAAACTGGAGCTTAACATGTGTGTATTTATGAGAAGATAAGTTCAATTGAAAGGAACATTTTACTGTTCTCTGAATGAAATGTAATGGGATTTTCAATTTTTATTAGTACACCCATGCAATACCTCATGCTTAGATTCCTTGTGGGGAAGCGCTGCAAACACGATACATCTTCTTTCTTTTTTTTCACCCCTTTCCCTTCCTACTCTTCTCTCTCTGTCCATCTCTTGCTTTATTTGATTTTGCATATATTTGCAACACACAATGTTTGTGCTTCTTGTGTGGAGTTGGTACATGTACGTAGCACATTTTGATTCCCTTTTTTTTTTTTGTGTGTGTGTGTGTCTAAGGAGAGTCACCCAGAGAAAAACATTCTCTCAGGCTTTCACAGAAAGCAAAATGGCCAAGCAATGGCCGT
>PVJA010027151.1:0-28898 GCA_004027025.1 Myocastor coypus
GTTGCACCTTCCTCTTCTTCTCCCCTAGTCCCAGAACTTCTTGAGCTAGTCAACAGAAGTGGCCATGAAATGAGGATGTAATGAAAATAAACTAGAAACTTTGGAGAGCTCTTTCACATTCCCTAACTCATGGAAATGATGTCATCTTTTCATGTTTAAATTGTGAAAATCTCCCTCTCTGTCCCCCAAATACACTCTGCAGTACTACTGTTAATTAATATGGTGAGCTGATAGGTTTCCTATTTAGGAAGGTCTATTTTAAGAGTATTTTAAATTAAACATAATCCAGCCTCGGATTAGTGAAGGGGAAACAAGTGTTCTAAGAAGCAAATACTTGGACATCCCAAGGTGGAACACAGTTAATTTCATTCTAATATCAGAAAAATACATTTACCTACTTTGAAGCCTAAAAACATTTACATTCCTAACCTTATTTCAGAATTACTTTTTATGTTCGTATTTCTTAACCTTTTGACCAATTTTAAACCACTATTTTTTAATGTGAGCCAAAGATGGTGAACTGAAGCATTTGCTTTTAATTGTATGAAATGGAACCAAATGGAAAAAATGAGAAAATAAGGTACAGATTCAGGACAGGTGAGTGGTTAAGCATATGGGTTATGGAATAAATCTAAGTTTTTTTTTAAAAAAGGAACTGAAAAAGACACTGCATTTTCTTTGTGGAGTGAAAACCATGTCTGAGTTGCTCTTTCCATAGTTGTTCTGAAGTGGTACGGGCCTGCGTGCCACAGTATTCCTGGTGGGCTCTCCTTGGTGGAACTACTTAGCATCTGTTCTTGGAAACTGATAGACTTGCTTACTCAAGGGCAAGTGGTGCTTGGAGAAAATAGCTCACCTTTTGCTTCCTGTGAGACGTGAGTAATAAGGAAGGAACACTCTGGATAGCAGCCTCAGGTAGCAGGACCACACTCTGCTTCTGCCTCAAATGCTGAGCTGTGAGAAGTAGAGTTAAGGTCCAGTTTTTCACTTTACTGGGAGAAATTCATTTTTCCTTTGTGAATATAAATGTTCTTGCCATGAACTGAAATGACCTGAGGTGTAATAGCAGATTTAGTAGTTGAGCAATGGAATTTGGTAGGTTTGTTTTTAGTGTTAAACAGATAAACGACATATGGCATTAACAGCATGGTGGAAATTAAGTTTCCCAAATCAGCTTTTTTTGTTAACTTGGAACATATCAGAAATGGATATGTTTATTAAGTATGTTCTGCCAACATCTTTTATCTCCTTAAACCTGTTTTCCTTCTTTGCTGTCACCTGTTACTAGGTAGAGTGAGTAAAGCAAATGTTCCGTAAAAACATGCATTTTGAGCCATTCCCCATCGCTTGTGATGGTTTTGAACCAGTAGGTTTCAGTTGTGAAGTGCCCTGCTTTGAGTCCCAAGCTGAGAGCATGGAAACTTGTGCTTCTAATTTTCTGTGATCTGCTAATTGCTATGTAGCAAAGATAATTTCCTAAAACTGTTTTGTTGCTTGTTTTGTAATAAAACCAGTGCTGAAATATGGTTGTGTGTTTTCCTTATGTGACCTTCTGGCTGTGGGTGGATGACTGCTCCTGTCACTCTGTCCAGTTAGTTATTGGCTTTAGGGCTTTTCAAGAGGTAGGGCCCCTCTCAGGACAGGGCCTAGACGTCCCTTCGGGGTGGTCCTGGCCCTGGGCCACGGCAGGACCAGCATTGCGGGGGGCATGGGTGTGCAAATGGAGAGGTCTGCCAGGCGCTGGCCCTTAAAAGTCTGGGACTTGCAACCCTGCTAGGAAGTGTTGCTCATTTTAGTCCAGTTGTGAGCTCAGAGAAGTAACTGGAAAAACAGAAGCAAACAGCAAGATGAAGGGACCTCGGTTGCAGTCTACTTGGCTTGACCTCGGACAAACTCTGCTGCTGTGGCTGCTGCTGTCCGCGGCGCCCGTGCCCAGCGGCCTGGCCCAGCGCTCCAGGGCCTCCATGCCCTGCCCCGCAGCGTGCGAGCCGACCCGCTGCCCCCCGCTGCCCACTTGCTCGGCGGGCTCCACGCCGGTGCTCGATCGCTGCCGCTGCTGCCGAGTGTGCGCGGCGGCCGAGGGCGAAGCCTGCGGCGGGGCTCGAGGCCGGCCGTGCGCCGCAGGGCTACAGTGCCTACCGGCGTCCAGGCTGGAGCGCCAACGCACCACCTGCGGCTGCCCCGCGGTGGGCGCGGCAGTGTGTGGCAGCGACGGGCGCACCTACCCCAGCCTGTGCGCGCTGCGGGCGGAGAACCGCGAGGCGCGCGTCCGGGGCGCGCTCTCGGCCGTGCCGGTGCAGAAGGGCGCCTGCGGCGGCCCAGGTGAGCGAGGTCGGGCGCGGCGGATCCTGAGGAGCTGTAGATCCCTGGCTCGGAAACCCAGCAACCGGCCTTGCCTGTGTGCGGCTCGCCCGGCCTTTCCTCTGCCCCAGTCAGCGCTTCTTTGGTTGTGTTCTGGACTTTCTTTCCTTCCCAATAAGTGACCTTTACCTGCAGTTTTGCCCCATTCATCTTCTATTACTTTTTTTTTTTTTTTTGCTCACGCTATACGTTTTATTATGGGCCACATATTTCCCGTGTGCATTTACTTTTCTTTATTGGCATATGTTTGGGATACTTAGTAATTATACGCACCTAGGGAATACGTACATCTCCAGTGTTTTATTGGCATTTCCGGCCTGCTAACCTCGCCCCTAGGGCCCATCCCATTCATCTTTTGAACGCTGTCTTCCCTTATAGTCGCTTCAGCTGGGCTGACAGGCCTGATTCTTTCAAAGAATGGGGGAGGGAGGGAGAGGGGAGGGCAGAGAGGCCTGCGAGGCTGGAGCCAAGCACCCAGCTTTCTTCTCAGGGACCAGAAGCGCAGGCTGGTTGCGGAATAAGTACAACTTCATCTCCGAGGTGGTGGAGAAGGTGGCGCCAGCTGTGGTTCACTTGCAGCTGTTTCGCAGGTAAAGTGGTAGGAGGATGACTCTATCAGCGGTTCTCAACCTGTGGGTCTCGACCCCAGCGGGGGTCGAACGACCAAAACACAGGGGTCACCTAAAGCCATCAGAAAATACATATTTAAACCCATGCTATGCCATGGTGAAATATTATTTATTGGAATTAGTAGTAAATGTTTCTCAGCATATAATTATTGTTTTTGTGATTAATCACTGCTTAAATTATGTTTGATTTGTAGCAGTGAGAATACATAATGCATATCAGGTATTTATATTCCGAATCATCACTGTAGCAAAATTACAGTTTTTTTTTTGTTGTTGTTGTTTTTTTAAATTTTTGAGACAGGGTCTCACTGTGCAGTTCAGGCTGGCCTTGAGCTCACTTTTGTAGCCCAGGCTGGTCTCGAACTCACAACGATCCTCCTGCCTCAGCCTCCCAAGTGCTGGGATTACAGGCGTGAGCCACCACGCCCGGCTCAAAATTACAGTTTTGAAGTAGACGCTAAAATTATTTTTTGGTTTGGGGTAACCGCAACATGAGGAACTATATTGCAGGCTCACGGAATTAGAAAGGTTGAGAACCACTGCTCTAGCTGGAGGCTTCTTAGGCCTCTTAGGTCAGTTTCATCTATCTGCTCCAGGTCCCTTGCTAACATCCTTGAATGTTAAAATCCGCCAAGACCTCCGTGAAGAGATGTGGGACTCAAAGAGGTTGCAAGGATATAGCTTAATGCACAACTGAGCAGTGGTAGCCTAGGTGAACTCCAGCCCTGATTCCATGTGTAGCTTCTAATTTGAGTTTCTTGGGTGAGGTGGCTGTTTCTGTTTTTTCTTTTCCTTGATTTTTCACAGACAAGATTAAAGTCCAGATGTAGGAGCTAGCAGGCCTCTTGAGGATCCTGCCAAGCACTATTCCTGTTTGGCATGCAAGGAGACCCAGACCTAAACCTAGGATTAATTTCCCTGTATCAGAAGACTGCTTGGTAGTGAGAACTGGATTAATACCAGACCCTTTTGCTTATCTCTCTGTTCCTCCATATGGTGGCTCTAGGGACACTTTTGCCCAAAGTATTAGGATTAGAGCTGGCCTCTTCATAGCAGGAATGGTCAGGGCATGGCATGTACCAGTTCATTTACACATAAAGAAGATGAAAACACGGGCAGGAAATAATACTGCAAAAAGTCTCAGGGGGAAAAAAAAAAAAGATCTCAGAAAGTTGTAATGAGGTTATGTTCAATCCATGTGAGGGTCTGGTGATTCACACGTATGAAAACCCCTGAATGGAACCCCCTCTAATGTTGCTGCCTTCTGTTTACACTGATATCTTATGGAGACAGGTCACATCTCGGCAGCAAAGACATTCCTGCATCCAGTGGCTCTGGGTTCATAGTGTCTGAGGATGGGCTCATTGTTACCAATGCTCATGTCCTCACTAACCAGCAGCGGATCCAAGTGGAGCTCCAGAGTGGAGTCCAATATGAAGCCACTGTCAAGGACATTGACCATAAATTGGATCTTGCACTGATTAAGATTGAGCCAAATGTGAGTTTCTTAGGGCTCAGTTTGACTGTGTATTTAAAGATGTTCACGTATGCTGATCTTTACCACTGCAGCAGATCTTTTCTATCTAGTGTATCCTTTGTGCTAGTTTCTTTCTGTCCTTCACATTCTTGTTCTCTTTCATGCCTATTTGTGTATTCCTGACTTTGTATTTTCACAGCAGTCTCTTCTCTTCCTTTTTCCCTGCTTCCTCTCCCTTGCCCCTTCCTTGTTCTTCTCTCCTTCAGCAGATACCACTTGTGGGGAAAAAAACAGTTTCTCTGCATGAAAAAGCAGAAATTACTGCAGTGGGCTCAAAGCCGCTAAGGAACACTGAAATCTTTGCTACACCAGGTGTGATCTGCACAACAGCAGGATGGGTATGTGGTCTGAGAGCATTTTAGAAATATAGAACCTTTAGCCGGGCGTGGTGGTGCACACCTGTAATCCCAGCACTCGGGAGGCTAAGGCAGGAGGATTGGTGCGAGTTTGAGACCAGCCTGAGCTACAAAAGTGAGCTCAAGGCCAGCCTCAACTGCATAGCGAGACCCTGTCTCAAAAAGACAAAAAAAAAAAAAAAAAAAAAAAAAAAAAAAAAAAAAAAAAAAAAGAGAAATATAGAACCTTGGACTCTACCCAGACCTACTGTACTCAAATCTGTAGTTTGAAAAAACCTGGTGTTTCATGTGCATATTACAATTTGAAAAGCACTGCTGTGGCTGATCTCCTTCCTTTTTGTGGCTTTTTTATTTTGACTGTCGCCTGACGAGCTCTAATGGCATTAAGTGAATCACTGATGCCAATTTACGCCCATCAGTTACCTCATTGGTGGTTTGCTAATAGCAATTTCTATGAAATAACAATTTTCCAACTTAGAGATTATCTTAACTGTTATAACAAGTGAGAACTTGGTGGTAGTTGGACTTTGAGGAAGAAGCAGCTGTAGATGGTAGGAGGGGGGACTTCTTAGATAAGAACTGAATGAGAAAAGGTAGTGTCACACATTTTTACATAGAAACATTCATTTACTTGGTCCTGATTTTTTTTTTTTTTCTTTCTCTCTTGTCCTTCTCACTCTTTCTTCTCCATGTATAGACTGACCTTCCTATTCTGTTGCTGGGAAGATCATCTGACCTTCGGGCTGGAGAGTTCGTGGTAGCTTTGGGGAGCCCGTTTTCTCTGCAGAACACAGTGACTGCAGGGATTGTCAGCACCACACAGCGAGAGGGCAAAGAACTGGGACTGAAGGATTCAGACATGGACTATATCCAGACTGATGCTATCATCAATGTAAGTCACTGAGGAAGTCTGACCTCAGCCCCAAAATACTTGTAGCGTTCAGTGAGGAGGAAATTTTCTTTTGGCCTCTGGGTTGATCTGGAGGGCAGTTAGGTTCCTATGAGAAGAATGAAATGCTACACTATTAGAGCTGAGACTATTTGATGTGATACTTGCCAGCTCCACTTTTGGACAGTTTCTCAGTGTTTATCATAGAGGATAGCACTAATGTAGAATGCAGGGCCCTCTCACAGTTGGTCTTATCAATATTGACTTCAATATTGGTGATGACTGGTGGGAGCATTTTGCCTGCCTTGGAGGAAGAACTTGGTAGACCTGGCAGTCTCTGGTAAAGCTCAGTGGGAGCTATGTATAAATGATGTGGAGAAATGTATTCATTGGCTTTACTGATGGCTTTTTCAACTTGTATCTTTAGCACGGGAATTCTGGAGGGCCTCTAGTAAACTTGGTAAGTAGCTATTTCCCTTGCTTAAGGTTTCTTCCTAACTTTCAAAGATTTTTCCAAATTCTGTAACACAAACTTAGACACTCTCCCTGTGTACAGAGTGGTGAAAGGGAACATTCTTATTCTGGCATCTTAAAAGTAAATAGTTAGGGAAAGAGTCAAGATCTACGATGAATTTATCATCCCAGGTGTGTTCTCATCTGAGAGCATCAGGGTTCTGGTTTTGGTGCTTGTCAAAGTTTTCCTGTACAGCATTGCTTTTGTTTGTACTGAGTAGTTACTGAAAACCCTGAATATTAAGTCCAGACCTATGCCAAATGACCACCTGTTGCATAGAATATATATCCTTGAAGATGCCCTGCTGCTGTGTAAGAAGCATGCCTCATGTAAAAATGCTTAATGTAAATGAGGACTGTCTGTACTTTCAGTCTTGACCTGTTTGTAAGATGATGAAAAGCCACAACCTGAATCTGTTGTTCTGTCATGTATTTTTTTAATTTTTAAAATTTTAAAAATGTCTACTAATTTGTATTAGTACATGCATATATGATTGCATTCATTGTGGGGAGTTGCTACATACTACGTGTTTTATTCTATTTTAAGCATCACTGTAGTGGAAATAACAGGGTTTTTAGTTGCTCAAGTACATGTGAAAGTGTAAGAAAGGACAATGCTGTTTGACTCCTGCTTTCTCTGTCCCTTGGAACTGACTGATTTTTTTTTTTTTTTTTCTGTACATTTTGTATTTGTATCATTATTGTTGTTGTTTGCAGTGCTGGAGCTTAAACTCAGGGCCTTGTGATTCCTATGCAAGGACTCTACCACTGAGTCATATCTCTAGTTCTTTTATTTTATTTTGAAATAAGATCCTGCTAAATTCCCCAGGCTGGTTTCAAAGTTTTAGTTCTCTTTACCTGAGCCTCTTACATAGCTGAGATTACAGGCACATGCATGCTCTCATACCTGGTTATATTTGCTCCCAAGATTACACTATGTGAAATTATTGAGTGCATTTTATTCATAATGTTGTACATAGTTTGTTTTTTATTTCGGTACTGGGAATCAAACTTGGGACCTTATGTTTGCCAGGCAGGCACTTATGCTGCTGAGCTATATCCCCAGTCCCCATTGCATGTAGTTTTTGTGCCCACCTTCTCAATCAGACAGTGAGTTCCTTAAGAGCAGGGATAAAATGCAAACTTCTAGCCCATAGTCCAGACCTACTACATGACGAGAATCTCTTTCCTACATTTGCCATCACCTAGTAAAAGCTAAAGGATGATGAAGGCATGAGAAAAAGGTATTAGCTTAGCAGAGCTTGTTCCCACAGATCAGTTTTGCTAAAATTTTGAATACTTTTGATGAAGTGTTGCTGAACATCCAACAGCTTTTTGCCTCCTCTGTGTTTCATGTAAGCAATAACAAGGCAAATGTTTCTGGACTTATTTGTGTCAAAATACAAACTGTGGCTTATTTTTATTTTTATTTTTTTATTTTATTTTATTTTATTTTTTTGTCTTTTTGAGACAGGGTCTCACTATGCAGTTCAGGCTGGCCTTGAGCTCACTTTTGTAACCCAGGCTGGTCTTGAACTCACACCGATCCTCCTGCCTCAGCCTCCCAAGTGCTGGGATTACAGGCGTGCACCACCACGCCCGGCACTGTGGCTTATTTTTAAAGTCAATATATAAAAAAGTCAATATAGTTTTACTGGAGGAAAAAATGAGTTCAAGATTTAAAACAATAAAAACATCTCAGCAGCTTGGCCTTGGAAAAAGGATAATGTTGTATTTGTACTGATTGCCTCTTTCCTATCTCAGCCCCCTAATCACCTCGTAGAATACTCTATGTGCTGTGTAGTGAAGAAGCTGTATTGCTTCTTGCTGTTGTTTTCCAACTCTCTGTGATGAGCTCCACCCCTACCTCTGCTTACTCTGCTGCAGCAAGGCTCAATTTGCAAAGCTTCATCAATGAACAATGTTTCCTCCCTCACCAGGATGGTGATGTGATCGGCATAAACACACTGAAGGTGACTGCAGGGATCTCCTTTGCGATTCCTTCAGATCGAATCCGGCAGTTCTTGGCTGAATACCATGAGCGCCAGTTGAAAGGTGAAGGGAGCTGGGGTCCTTGGGGCCCTCTTGTGTGCTCAGAAGCCTTTCACCTTTTGTGGAGACAGTGGTTTGAATTGTGTACAGCAGTCATGGTTCTCAGATCCTATAATGGTTGTTTGGGTTGCCATATGGACTCTAGGCACAAACCAGGCATGAGATATATCCAGATGGAGGCAGGAGATATGTTTGTACTGATGACAGAGGTTCTAGGAAGCACACAGTTCATTGCAGACAGCATGCAAGGGTAGCTACAATCTCAGAGATTCTGGAATTTGGGTGGCTTTTAAGCTGTCTCAAAAGGAAGCAAAGAAGTTTTGCTGTTAGTCACACATTCTTGTAATGTTCTTTTCCAGGCAAAGCTCCTTTGCAGAAGAAGTATCTGGGTCTGCGAATGCTGCCTCTCACTCTGAAGTAAGCATGACTTTGGGGGCTGGGGAGATAGCTCTGTGGCACAAACGCCTGTCTGGCAAGTGCAAGGTCGTGAGTTTGAACCCTGGTCCCGCCAAAAAAAAAAAAAAAAAAAAAAATCATGACTTTGGTTATGTCTGGGTTACCTCCCTGAGGGAAGCCTTAGCTGGATGTTTTGGGCTGTTTGTTACAAGATATGTGCCTGATTTTCCCTCACCCTCATTCACTGTGTAAGACTGTGCTTTGCTGGGAATGCATCATATCATATCCAGTGATTCTAGGCTTAAACTCAGAGGGTCACACTGCACTCAGAGCCCACACCCTGGGTACCTGGGAGCCTTGAGCAGAACAGACAGGGGACTGAGTAAGAGTTCTATGTTCTTACGAGAGCTCAGGAGATGACTTCATGTGCTAACCTTCTTGCTTCTCCTAGCCTTCTTCAAGACATGAAAAGGCAAGATCCAGATTTCCCTGATGTGAGCTCTGGGGTTTTCGTATATGAAGTGATTCAAGGAACAGCTGCTGAGAGGTTAGTGCAGGTCCTTCTAGAATCCTATGTTCTTTCTGGACATTTGCAGTAGTGAATGCATGGAGGTTTTAGACTTACTACGTCCATTACCTGGGCTACCTACACATAATGTGTAGTGTGTATTTGTCTCAGTTACTCTCCTCTCATTGTTAGGACAAATACCTGACAGCCCAAATGAAGGAAGGAAAGGTAATTAATTGGACATTTCAGTCTATACTTAGCTGTCTCCAAGGCAGAGTGGGCACATGGCACAGAGCAATTTTTCTTGGTGGTGGCAAAGAGCAGAGAGCAAAGGGAGGGGCAGCAGCTCAGGCAGCTAGCTAGCCTCTTCGCCCTCCTTACATTGTAAATTACCTGCACCAGGGCAGGTGCAGCATCCATACCCACAATAATCAAGCACAAACTCCAGAAGGCCCCTCCCCCCGATGAGTGCATGAGGCTTTGGGGGGACACCTATACACAAACCATAGCAGTATTACACACCTGAAATGTGGGCAGAGTGACTCCATGTCCTAGTTGCTTTCTTGTTACTGGGACTCAAGACACCAGAATCTTAAAGGAGGAGAGGTTTGTTTTGGCTCAGAGTCATACACCCTGATTGTCTAAGACAGAATCACCATGGGGAAAGGGTCTAGCAGAGGACAGCTGCTCTGTGGTAGCAGCCAGGAAGCTGAAAAGGAGGACAGAGGGGCTAGGGAGGGAGATATGCCCTTCCAGGTCATTTACTAGTGATGTGCTTCTTCTGATCAGGTTCCACTTCCTAATGTCACATTTAGCCATACATTTGCACAAGCTAATCATCTTTTATTTATTTAAAAAGTTTTTTTTCCCTCTAGCTGTAGATTTCTTTTTTCTTTTTTTTGTACAGGGTCTCATTAAGCAGGTTAGACTACAGGAATGCCCCACACACGTACCCAGTTTCAGTGGCTGGCTTAGCACAGAGCCAGCATGTGGTATCAGGGATTGATTGTACCTGGGTCCTGGCAGGTTCTGAATTATCTCTCCAGTCCCTAATCACCTTTTAAAAGCTCCACCTATGAATGCATGTGGCCCAGGGAACATCTAGATATAAACCATGACATTTAAGAAGTAAATTTAAAATTTAATTTTAATTAAGTGAAAAGAGCCCAGAAATAGTGTATAATATTTTCCCATTTCCCTTTATGTTTCAGAAAGACTGTTCACCTTAAACCTTGCATTACATAAAATACTATCATTATATAATACCCAATTGGGCATGAATTTTTTCAAATGGATTTCTAATACACACACAAGGGTAAAACATCTATGGAAAAATTTGAGAATGTTTATTATATACACAAATGATAATGACATTCAGTTAAATAAGATACATTATCAAACTTTGCTTCATCTATTTAAACATTTTAAAGGATGTTTATCAGAAAATTTAAAATGATATATATGTAGCTTACATTTATATTTCTGTGGGACACTGCTGATATGAGCATAGAAGTTTAAATTAATTTTGCTAGGAATTGCCAAATTTTTGTAGTGGTGTGGATTGAACCCAGGGTCTCATACATGCTAGGCAAGAGTACTACCATTGAGTTATATTCCTAGCCCCAAATCTACCCATCTATCTTAATTATTTTCATGGTACTAAGGCACAGTACCCAATACTCACAATGTAAAAGAGAAGAGGATTATTTTGCCTCATAGTTTTAATCCATCCTTAGCAGGCTCCAAGGGAGAGATAGGATGGTAGAAGTGCATGGTGGAGGAAAAGGAGTTCAACTCATGGTGGCTGGGGAGCAGAGACAGGAGAGAGGAGCTCAGAAGCAAGATATACTCTTGTCTTTTAATTTTTTTTTTTTTTTTTGGCAGGACCAGGGTTTGAACTTACAACCTTGTGCTTGCCAGGCAGGCAGTATCATGGAGCTATCTCCCTGGCCCCGGCAAGATATACTCTTTTAGGTCCTCCTAACAGCACATTCAGCTTTGACCTCATCAGTGGATAACATGCCCCAGACCCAGTCACCTTCCTAATACAGGATAATTCTGGAAAACATTTTTTTTTTTTTTTAATGTATTTGGTACAAGATCTCACTATAGAGCCTAGACTTGTAGCAATCCTATTTTCAGGGTCCTGGTAGTGGCTACTTCATTTGGAGAAGGGGCTGGTGTGGCATGGCATGTGGTGCCAGGGATTGAACCTTGGTCCCTGTGCTTGCCTAAGCAGATGCTTAATCTATGGAGTGTATTGTAGGCCCTTTAAAATACCTTTTATGGCCCGGCAGGATGGCTCAGTGGTCTAAAACGCCTGCTTAGGAAAGCTTAGGCGGCTGCAGGGACTGCGGTTCGATCCCCGGTGCCACATGCTGCGCCAGCCCTGCCCTCAGGGCAGGCTGAGCCAGCCATAAAAATAAATAAACAAACAAACAAAAGTTCTGAAACAAGAAGAAAAAAAAAAAAAAACCTTTTATGTAGCTCTATATGACACTATGTTATGTAGCTCTAAGAGGCTAGTGCTGAGACCTGTGTCATAAAATCAAAAGCCAGAGCAGCCCTAAAAGGTTTTCCACTTGACTTTGCTGTTGTCTTAGAACACCTAATACTGGCTGGGGAGATAGCTCCGAGGCACAAGTGCCTGCTGGGCAAGTGCAAGGTCGTGAGTTTGAACCCTGGTCCCACAAAAAAAAAAAAAAAAAAAAAAAAAAAAAAAAAAAAAAAAAAAAAAAAAAAAAAAAAAAAAAAAGAACACCTAATACAACATTAAATAACATTTAATGTCTTAGAACAGGTAGCTTGTCCTATGTATATTATTCTTCTTGGTTTCCTATTTCTTCATTATCTTTCCATGTTTATTTTTCAAAATCTCATCTATTTTACAGTACAGTCACTTTTTCACAGGTGGAAAGAAATCATACTGACTGTTCAGCCTGGCTAAGTGCAAGATGTCATGGAAGTGAGCTTGTTCTGGGCTTTCCTAGATTTTCCTGGTTCTCGGCCTGATTTTTACTCCCACCTCTTCCCTTATTTTTTCACTTCTGGTCAAAAGCCAATACTTTCAGCTAAGTTGTTGCTACTTAAGATATGGTATGTGATCAGCCATTAGCATCAGCAGGATCTGGTAAGAAGGCAGAATGACAGGCTCTACCTCCTACCCACTGAAATCCACATCTTTTCCTCCATGATGCTGATGAGCATCAATAAGTAAGCATTCTCCTGCTAATCTACACTCTCAGTCAGAATCTGTGCTTTTAGCAAGATACAGAGGGGATTTGCAAATGTTAGAAAGGAGAATCACTGCTGGAAGTCACTGATGTGTGGATATCCAGCCTGACTTTTATTCACTTACATCTGATAATGATAATAATCACACTTATAAGAGCAAGCACTCGGGAAGCATTCACTATGTTGGGCTGAATTTAAAGCTTTAAAAAAAAAATTATTTATTTATTTATTATTTATTTGTATAGGGTCTCACTATGTAGTTCAGGCTAGTGTTGAACTCAGTGTGTAGTCCAGGCTGGCATCGAATTCACAGCAGTCCTCCTGCATCAGTCTTCCATGTGCTGGGATTACAGGCCAGGTGATACCATGCCCAGCAAAAGTATTTTATATACTTGTTTGAGCCTCCAAAGTCTTATGATGTAAGGGTAGTTCTTTTAGTGGTGAGCAGCTATGATAGAGAATAGTTTACTTAGAAAGTTACACTGTGGTCAGAGAGATGTAGACCCTGGTTTAACCCTATTGTTGTACTTTTCGTGCTCCTGAAAGGCTGAGTGATTTAATGGCAAAGTGATGAGTTTTCTTTTTTTTGTCTTTTTGAGACAGGGTCTCACTGTGCAGTTCAGGCTGGCCTTAAGCTCACTTTTGTAGCCCAGGCTGGTCTCGAACTCCCACGGATCCTCCTGCCTCAGCCTCCCGAGTGCTGGGATTACAGGAGTGCACCACCACGCCCGGTTTTAAAGTGATGAGTTTTTAAGTCATAAAAACCAAGGTCATATTCTACCTTTACCTTTAATGAGTTGGGTTACCCAGAAAAGATAATTTCTTTCACCTGAGCCTGCTTTCTCCTATTTGACATGTGGTGGGCATGAAGTAATAACTTGTAGGTTTCTCTTTTGTTCTGCTTTCCTAAGCACAGAACTGCTATGAATTATGTTCTTTGTGCAGACAGTTCTAAGTCATAGTAAGCTGTTCTTGTTGCCCAGGCCTTTCCTGAATGTAGCTCAATACTTGCTTCTCTTCACATCTGCTTGTTTAAATATCCTATTTCTTCATTTTTGTTACTGAGGATTGAACCCAGGGCCTTGTCTTCCTATCTCCTTTCTAAACTCAACACAGCTTGGTATTTTTACCACATTGTCACTTTTTGGTGTATGTGTGCTTTTCATGCTCCTTAAATGGGTTGTGAGGCATTTAATTTGATGACCTTCTTCCAGCACATTTTCATCTCTGTAACCATTTGCCTGGCTATGTGCTTATTGCAGTTTATTATTTGGAAATGCTTTTGTTTCTAGAACATAAATTGTGTGTAGTAAGTATGTTGGAGACTGAATAAAATCACAACTTTTAGAAAATAGGAGCCTAGAACCAGTGATTCATACATTTAGACTTAAAAGGTTGAGCATAGCTTTTTATTGGATGTGGCATTTCTATAAGTCAGATCAACGTATTCTTTAGTTCTTTAAACTGTGGGTTGCCCAAATCATACTGATCAAGGAGAAATGTACTACTTAGGTGTTAAACTTTTGCTGGTGAGACTAGGCTTGTGCTTGGGGTAGAAAGAAGTCAGAGATGAATAACCATTAGAAGTTAACTCTCCACTCCAAACCAAATACAGTATGGATGACATTAACTTCTTTTAGGAGTCTCAAAGGCTGTTACTTTTATAAAGGTACATAGGATTGTTGTCCTCCAGGTGATTTTGTAGTGTATCTAAAAAAACTATCATATCTGGATTAAAGTTATTTCTGGTTTGTATCTTTAATACCAGCACAATAGTATTGTTATAAGAAAGCAGCTATTATATCCTAATGGAGGTTAGGTAAAATGCTTCTTCAAA
Organism: Myocastor coypus; assembly: GCA_004027025.1. Taxonomy (NCBI): domain Eukaryota; kingdom Metazoa; phylum Chordata; class Mammalia; order Rodentia; family Myocastoridae; genus Myocastor; species Myocastor coypus. Next base: position 14,313 of record PVJA010027151.1, read on the forward strand.
CTTCATGGTGTTTCATTCTTTTCTCCCTTCTCAGCTCTGGGTTAAGAGACCATGATGTAATTGTCAGCATCAATGGACAGCCAGTTTCCAGCACAGCCGATGTCATTGAAGCTGTTAAAGACAATGATTCCCTTTCCATCATTGTGCGCCGGGGAAGTCAAACCCTGTTTCTGACAGTCACACCTGACATAATCAGTTAAATATCTTACCTTAAAGAGATTTGACAAAACCAAAGTTTTATTACCTGGTTTGTATTGAAGATGTGTTGAAGATGGCAGGTGTTTTCTGGAGCCTTTCTCATTAAGAAAAACAAGTGTTTAATTAAACGCCTGCATGCTCATGCTCACACCTCACAGGGCAGGGCATTACCAGGCTGAGGACGCACTCTGCTGCCCAGAAGACTTTTTAAGCCAAGTGGAAGGACACAGTGCCAGAATTCTGGAGTTGAGAAAATTTTATTGACACATAGGAAACAACTAAAAAATAGCCACAGTTTTTAATAAAACTTTGACAGAGAGACACTGCAGTATTTTAAGCTTTGTCTATACACACACATAGATGAATAGATTTACCAAATACTAAGAAACAACTTAAGCCCAGGGTGCAAAAGTAATCACATTTTAATAACCCTCCTTTCTTTCATCAGTTTCCAGGCTTGATGACATTTGGCCAGTTTGTAGATATGAAGAAGGATATAATTTAGAAGTTAAAACTGAATAATGGGGGACAGCAAGATAGATCAGTGGACTAAGTGCTTGCTTAGGCAAGCACAAGGACCAGGGTTCAATCCCCGGTACTGCATGCCAGGCTGGCTCTGCCCCTGGGTATGTTGAACCTGGCAGTGAGTCTGGGTGTGGTGGTGCACTCCTGTGATTACAGCACTGGGGAGGATAAAAACAGGAGGATCACTACGAATCTGAGCTGTGTAGTGAGACCTTATACAAAAAATAAATAAATAAATAAAAACCAAAAACAAACAGAAAGAAAAGCTCCTTAATAAGGGAGGATTTTCACACAAGACTACTACTAATGACTCTCAAATGATCTCTCTAGCAGCAGGAGCAGCTCTGGTCTTCAATGGCACTTCTAACTATGGAAAGATCTTTTATAAAATAGTTTGATAATGTATAGACTTCTAGTTTTGTTTTTTAATTTAAAATAGGGTCTTACTAGGTTACCTAGATTGGCCTAAAACTGCCATGCTCCTGTCTCAGTCTCCAACATAGCCATTACAGGCAGGTATCATGGTGCTTGGCTGACAAAACAATTTGTGATGGTACTTGTAAACATTTTTAGGGAGGCTTTTTGTGTGTGTGTGTGTGTGTGTGTAAGCTGAGATGAGTGATGGCTTAGAAGTATCTTTTCTTTGTCTTTTTGAGGCAGGGTGTTGCTATGCAGTTCAGGCTGGCCTTGAGCTCACTTTTGTAGCCCAGGCTGGTCTCGAACTCGCACCGTTCCTCCTGCCTCAGCCTCCCGAGTGCTGGGATTACAGGTGTGCGCCACCACGCCCAGCATAGAAGTATCTTATTGTAGTATTAGTAGTTCCTGATTTTCAAACTTCCCCTAAAAATGAAGTGTTTTTAGTTGTTGTTCTTTTTTTTTTTTTTTTTTTTGCTGGTCTAGGGATCATCCAGGGCCTTGTACATACTAGAACAAGCTATATCCTCATTCAAAATTAAACTTTTTAAATACAATAACTTTAAGCCCTATCAAATTATATGTAAAATTTCATATATATGTATATCTGAGGAGAGTCTAGTTTTTTCATAATCCATAACAAATACTGACTTTGAATATAGAGATTTTGGAGTAAGAATCTTCCAGTTAATGCTGTTATAAACAAGGTGAAGATCAACATGATATAGTACTTTTAAGACAGAACGAGGTAATTTGTTTTAATTTTTCCCACAATGCTACCTCTAGTAATACAACAGTGTGATCATGTTAACCTGGGATGGTAAATTAGATACTTTTAGAAGAATGATGTTATAAAATGGTAAAACATTTTCAAGGAAGTTATTTTAACTGTGATTCTTAGTCTTTATGTCAGTTATTATGAGAGTAAACACAGAACATCCACCTTCACTATTCCTGGATTTCATAATCCCCCCACCCCCTTTTGTGGTACTTGGTATCAAATCCAGGGCCTTGTATATGCTCTGCCACTGAACTATGCCCCTATCCCTCTAGTAAACTTTTCTGAGTAGCAGCTCTAGGTTTGGCTTATATGAAGTCTACCTTTTATTTTATACTTAAAAATTCTTTTCAATTTAGATTGCAAAGGATGCGAACTGAGTTTTTAAAATTCTTATTTCCATTTTTTACTTTTTTTTCATGGCTGACTCAGCCCACCCTGGGGGCGGGGCTGGTGTGGTATGTGGTGCCAGGATTGAACTGTAGCCCCTGTGCACTTGCCTAAGCAGGTACTTTAGAGTGCTGAGCTATCTCACTGGCCCTTAATACTCTTATAATGGGGAACATTTCTTTCTCTTCTCAGTGATGTGGGGATACGAAAGCTTAACTGTAGGGAGCCAGGGAGATAGCTCCATGATACAAGTTCCTGCCTGGGAAGTGTAAGGTCATCAGTTCAAACCCTGGTCCTGCAAAAAAAAAAAAAAAAAGTTTAAAAAACAAAACAAAAAAACCCACAAAAGCTTAACTGTATCCTTTTCTAACTGCTACAGCCCACTGTAAGAGCTTTTAGTGTCATGCTTGTTTTTTTCTTGTACTCACAAATCACCTCTTAATTCAATCTTGACATTTGACATCTTCTAAGAATGTGTTTTTCTTCCCAAGGGCATGGTGAGAGGAGTTTTATATTGCTTATATTACTTTATCATCCTGTAACATGGGCTATAAACTGGAAGACACTGATATTTAAATAGGACAATTCTGCCAAAAGAAATTGCTCAATTCAAAAGTGTCTAGTACTAACTTTCAAAACATAGTTTTATTTTATTTATTTATGTTTTTCTTCTTTCATAACCTTTATTTGCTTATTCACTCATTTTTTTTTTTTTATGGCTGGCTCAGCCCGCGCCCTGATGGCAGGGCTGGCGCAGCACGTGGTGCCGGGGATCGAACCGCGGTCCCTGAAGCCGCCCAAGCTTTCCCAAGCAGGCGCTTTAGACCACTGAGCCATCCCGCTGGGCCCCTCAAAACATAGTTGAAATGAAGAAATTATAGGACTGCATGTATTGCCTCTAGAACATATAGGGTTTATTAATAGAATGGCTCATTTCAATGAGTAACTTTCATCAAAACAAATACAATTTTGAGTTTCACTTTCCTTCCTGAAAATACTCATATTAACGTAACACTCCAGATGGGCAAAATTTATACTACAATTTAAATTCAAAAAGTCAGAATTTCATGTTTTAAAATCTGTGGCCATTCTAGGTTTGCTAAAGATTTTCACTGGCTCAGCTTTGGGTTGTCTCTGCATGAAGATAGGGTTACAAAAGGTACATGGATAGAAATACTCCACCTACCTTGGCCTGGAGACAGAACGAAGCACAGAAAAGAAGAATTTGGAAACTGTTTGGAATTTATGTCAGTCATTAGTCTTACAGTTTGTATATGAGGAAAGTTATAAATTTGATCCCCACAACACCGTTTGCTTGTCATTCTAGCCTGCCTGGTAGGATTTGGGTTGAAAATCCACCATACAAACAATTCTTCTTACAAACCCGTTTTCTCCAAAGAGAGAAGCGTTCAGGTCTGACAATCATAGAATTCTGACCCTGTAGAGATGAGTTCGAAGACAGAACACTCACTCGTTTGTCCCAGGTGTAACAGCAACCCTTTTTAGTAAATGGTGCACCAGTTGCTGCCGTCGCTTGGCATCAGCCCTCCAGTGATAAGCAAGATCAGGTCAACAAACCACCAAATCCCAAGTCCTCCAAGTGTCAAGAGCTTCCCCACTGCTGTGCCAGTGTGTCCCAGACAGAAACGATCCACTCCGAAACATCCCAGGAAGAAGGAGTACAGTAAAGTGGTTATGAAATAGTGTCCGGTATACCTGGACAAAAGTAATGAAAATCATGTTTAATTACAAGAAAATAAAAATACTTAAAGATCAATAAATTTAGTGTAAGTGAAAAAATAGTACAACCATCCCTCTGTTGCATCTTCCCTTGTTTTGGATTCTTTTCTGGTATGCTCAGTTGGTGTGGTCATAAAGGGAGGCAAAAAAGACACGGAAAAATCCCAGTTTATTTTACTGAAGGGCATTAGGGAGGAGGCATGGTTTGCTATACAGGAACATGCGGGAGCAGCACCATAGTGGTGAGGAGACAGGAGTGAAGAAAGTGTAGGCCACTGCCTTTCTTGGGGTTTTTCCATAGGAAGCCAAAGCAGTGTAGGGGGAACAGTCTTGGATTAGCAAACGAGTAATTTTAGCAACTTAGGCTGTATGAGTGGTCCCTAGGGGCCTAGCACCTGATCCTGGGATGCCCAGCATAGAGCAACATGCTCTCCTACAGTTATGGGGCAGATTCAGGAAGGATGGCTCTGGATTAGTTTGTGTGCCTATCAAGGCCATGCTTTTGGCTGAGCTCTTTGCTATTGCTAAGATATCTCTAAGAGTTTTTTGTTTGTTTTGTTCTTGTTTTGTTTGTTTTGTTTTGTCTCCCTGTGTAGTTTAGGCTGGCACTGGACTCATTATATATCCCAGGCTGGTCTCAAACTCATGGTGATCCACCTGCCTCAGCTTCCTGAATGCTGGTATTACAGCCATGTACCAGAGTACACAGAGCACTCTTTGTTATCTCTAAGAATTTTGCAGACTTGGAAGGGGCAGACTCACCCAAACTAGAAAGATTTTTTAAAGATGTTACACACCATATTATATAAAACTTTTGCAGAGTTTGATTGGATGAGAAATTATCAAGCACACTTGCATACAAGATGTGGAGAGTAGCTGAGCTCCCATCATCCTCTGTGTATGCAGGCCCCTTTATGAGGCTTGGCTGCTTGCCTTTGAATGTCTAAGAAGTATAGCTTTTCCTAAGATGAGTACCTGATCTCTTTCCTGCTGTTTTGTAGCAGTTAAAAGTAACGACTTCCTAAGGCTCCTGTCCTTACATATAATAAAAACATTTAACTGCAGTTGTTACTACTGTCAGACCCTTTCTATTAACAGTATAAGTTCTGTGCCTTCCAGCAGTATTTACAGAAATGACCCCAGCCCTTTAACTTAAGATCAACTGAGTTCCAGAATACATAACCGGGTTTTTCATAGTGAAATATTGATTCCTAAAATATTAAGGCAGTCTTCACCTGATTTATACTTTTCAGAGTTTGGGAACTAGGTCATCTGGTACAACTTCTGCTGCTGATTAGGTGATAGACTCTGAGTGCTCATAGATGCTCAGTTCTTAGTGAAAGAATTGTAGTGTTTCTACTATAGAGCATCGCCTCTGTCAATGGATCATGTGCTGGAGTAATGACATCATTTCTTTAACACTTAAAAGCCACATCAGAGGACAATTAAAATAGCTTTTACCTTCATACAATTAATTATCAACCACCCCACTCAAATTAACACACACTTTGGGCAGGGTATGTAGTAGCTTAGAAGGATAGCTTGTTCTTAGCATTAGGTCCTGGGTTTCATTCCATGTATCCTACCCCACATGTATGTGCATACACATTCACACAGTAAACTTTATACATTCACTTACTTTATACAAGGTTTGTTTTCTCGAAGGAAGGTCCTAGGACTGGCACACTCAATTCCATCTAGGGCCTGACATTGCACAGAAGTGTGTTCCACATCTCCGTAGGCCTGACCACCAAACTGTGGAATAACCACCAAACCCAAAACAAACAACAAATTCACCAAAGCAAGCAACACAAGAATGTACATTTATGCTCACTGATAAAGGGTATATAGGTACTGACATACCTCTAATGATTTTATATTTATCCATCCTAAATGTATGTTTCAAAAATTTTTTTGCTTATTTTTTGAGAAGGCTCCCATTATGTAGTTCAGGCTAGCCTTGAACTTACTATGTAGCCCAGGCTACTCTTAAACTTGGGACAATTCTCCTGTCCTAGCCTCCTGAGTGCTGAGATTATGGGTGTGTGCCACCTGACCTGGCTAGTATGTTTTCTTAAATAGTCTCCCCATTTATGATTATCTTCTTTATTAATAAAGTAAAACAAAATCCATAATCAATTTCATTAAATGGCATTTAGAAGGTTGACACAATGCTTTAATTATGTTTACATGAAAAATAGCACCCAAGGAATATTTGAAAATGGAACAGTTTTTATTTTTTATTTTTTTAAAGAATTTTTTATTTTATTTATTTTTTTCTTGTTTCAGAACCTTTATTTGTTTATTCACTTATTTTTATGGCCAGCTCAGCCCACGCCCTGAGGGCAGGGCTGGCGTAGCATGTGGTGCCAGGGATCGAACCGTGGTCCTTGAAGCCGCCCAAGCTTTCCCAAGCGGGCGCTTTAGACTACTGAGCCATCCCGCCGGGCCCCAAAAATGGAACAGTTTTTAAAAAGTCAATATGTTACTTGAAGTCTATTTTATATCCATTAATAAGCTATCAGAATTAAAGAGAAAGTAAAAATATTAAGATGTGTTATGTACATGTGTACCAAATCTCCATGATGGATGTAATCATTATGTACTGCAAACACAGGCTAATAATTAAAAAGATTAATAGAAAATTCACAGTATCAACTGATTTTGGATTTTATTTAGGACATGAATGGGTGACCATCAAGTAACGATAGTGTAAATTTAAATTCCAGCAAAGTTTTGAAAAAAACCTGGCCTCTCTTTGCTTAACTGAATGCTAGCAGAGGAAACACAGCTATACATTTTTTATTGGCATGTTACTGGTACTTTACTACTATTGGAGTGTTAGTCAAAGGAAAGCACCTGGAAAAATACAGATGATTACTTCATTGCCTCCTGAGTACTTCCAATCCTTAGGACTTCTGGATGAGGTCCACATCTGACTGCCTTAACAGGATAAACTTAGTTTTTAATTAAAATGGGCAAAAGTAGTCAAAGTCTATGCCCCTTAAAGGCTAAGTGACATTTTATTTAGATTCAAGTCTGTCATTTTCAGTGCCCAAGGGCAGATTGGTCTTTGCATTTGGGCAGTTTTGGCACAGAAACTGCTCCTTCCTAAGTATAATAGATATCGATTCAGCCTCTGATCCTGTCCTTCCCGGAAATTAACCGTCATTGGAACAGATTCCTACAAAATAAAACCTCATAGGCTCTTACGTTTTTCTGTAACATTTGGCCAGCTCTATTTTTCTGTGGAAGTTTGCTTAACAGAAAAACAAAAAGCTCACCTTGAGGCAACCGTAACCAAGTTCTTGGGATGCAGTTGAATTTCCAACATGATCCACTGGGTCATCACAATGTATAAATTCATCAGGTCTGAAAATCAGCAGTCAGATCATGATCATCACTGTCCTCTTTGCAATAGTTGTACCCAATCAAAACAGGTAAGAGCCACTTCTTTATTAAGGTTTCTGGGACTCATTTTTATTCTGTAGACCCTTTTCCCGATCCAGTGTCAGTGACCCTGAAGCATAGGTGACCACATCAACAGCCACTCAAGTGACCCTTTTGTTGGGGAGTTGTTTCTAGTTTTGTTTTTACTTGGATTCGATTTCTACCAGGGTTTCATTTCTTTTTTAGGCAATCAATCACAGGCTATGAGAGCAGCATTTAAGCCAAAGGATTCTCAGTGCTCTGCTTTTCCTAAAGGCCTTTCCTTTTGCTCAAAAGCCCCTGTTAAAAATGACTTGATTCCTCAATGGTACAGCTATTGATTTTGTAACGAGTCATTTATTCCATCTGTCCATTCAGTACCCACGGATTGTCCTTTGGCTAAAGGGAGCTGGGGACAGATGGCACTGCCATAGCCTTTTATAGTTTTTCTGCAGAGGAAGCTGTTACACCACATTCAGGATCCCCAAATCAGCCACCGACACATGAGGCTTCCCAAACACAAGAGAGTCCAGCGCGGAACCTGGCATGACGACTTCTTGCCCTAGATCAGGTCTCAAAGTAGTGAGGGTCTAGGCAACCTCCGCCCCACCCCCAATTCTCATCACTCCCGCGTGATTGCTGGCCTGTTCCCCACCCTCACCCTCCTCGACGACGGGTGCCTTACAGGTATGAGCAGAGGATGACTGGAGACTGGGGGTCGCCGTATTCCCAGTTCAGAGCACTAGTCAGGCCTTCCTGGTGGGCGGCGCCCGCCGATGTGAGCTCGAGCTCGGCAGTAGCATTGTAAGAGTGGCTCCGAGAGACACAATGCAGCAGAAGCAGATTTCCCAGCAGCAATGCCGCCTGGCCGCACAGAAGCAGGTAACTCACCGGGCAGCCACCAAGAACCATCTTCCTGGGCCCGCGGGCACAGACCCGGCCTTAACTACAAAGCCAGGTGGATACAGAGGAACCCAGCCTACCGGGTCAGGCCGCGGAGAGTAGTCACCTTCCTAGCTTCTGGACAGCCAGTGGGCGCGCAGTGCGACGTCCCGCCCACCCCTGCAGCCAATTAGAAGAGGCAAGGCAGGAGCATAACCTTGTGTTTCGCTTTTAAGTTCCTTTCCGGGGTCTCACGCTCCTCCTCTTTACGCCACAGGCGCTTTATCCAATAGATTTCCTCGACCTGAAAATGGGCGGGATTAGGATGGAGGGGGCGGTACATATAGTAACTGGGCGGGGCTAGCGGGTTTAGATTCACGCGGCCGGTTTAGAAATCTCTATTCTCCCGCCCGGGTTTGGATTTTTCCTACGTCAGCAGAGCGAGCGCGCTGCCGGGAGCGAGCCCGGAGCGCAGGCTGGGCTGCGTCAGTGCCGCGCGCATGCTCGTCCGCGGGCGCGCGCATCCTGGCCCGTGCAGGGCCCCGCAAGGTTCTGAGATGATGGACGAAGCAGAGACAGAGCGCTGAGAGGAACCTGCTGCATCTGCCGAGATGAGATTGGGCGCGGGTTCGCCCTCTGAGACCGTCAGTGTCCAGTGGTTGCTGTTGTTCGGTCTGGTGGTCCCGGTGCTCAGTGGGGAGCGTCCAGGTGGGTATTCGGCTCCTCAGTCCTCCGGGACCTCTGCTTCCCGCGCGGGGAAGCCCGGTGTGAACCCGCGGAGCCCAGGGGCGGGCCCAAGGCCGGCACAGAGCTTGGCTCCGGGGGCGCGGGCTGCGGACTGTGTCGGACTTCGCCTGGTGTTCCTCGGCGTCGGGCTCCTCTCCGAGGTTCCTGCGCCGACCCCACTCCCACGCCCATCACAACCCCTACCCCCTTTGTCACTCCCACGCCCCGGCCCCTGGGTCGCGCTGCGCGGGGTTGGCCGAGCCGGTGGCGGGGTGCGCCCGGGGCTGCTCTCGCTTCAGTGCCTGAGCGCCAGAGCCTCGCTCTCGCTGGTAGACTTGATAGCACTTGCTTGGCAGGAGACCAGGAGTTAGAATGTTTTGTTGAGGTTATGACAATTTGAGATTTTGATGTTCATTCTATTAGCAGTGTCACCAGTGTGTCCACAGAGCTAAAGGTAGCGATGGAATAAAGCACAGGAAGCTCAATTTCTCTTGGGCCATTTTTGTTGCAATGAGAACTCCTTTTTGGAAACGGAGTGCCCTGTTTGTATAGCCAGGCTTTTATCTCTGTTCATATTGCCTTAAGCCCACAACTAAGTCCAGCTCTGTTTGACTCGTAGGACTATCGTTAAGAATGAAATCATTTATGTGAAATCGTTTTAAGTTGTGAAACTTCCCGCGACTATGTGAGCTATTTATAGCGGAGATAACCAAGCATAGTGGAAACAAATCATCAGCACCCTCATTTCTCTGTGGAACTAACACATTTATTTTGGCTTTTGTATTGAATTATTGTTTGCATGGCTGTATTTTCTCAAGCAGCAATGGAATGTGTTGGAGAATGCGTTTTTTTGCTTTGAGAATTGTCAGAAGGTAATGATGGAAAAGTTCAATTTAGAAATGTTGGCCTTTCTAAGACACATTATGTTTGTTCTTGTCTTTGGCCTTTTCTTTCTTTTTTTTTGAGACAGGGTTTCGCTGTGCAGTTCAGGCTGGCCTTGAGCTCACTTTTGTAGCCCAGGCTGGTTTCGAACTCACAGCAATCCTCCTGCCTCAGCCTCCTGAGTGCTGAGATTACAGGCGTGTGCCACCACACCCGGCTGGCCTTTTCTTTTAAGATAAAGTCAGTTTGCCCCTGTGGCAATATCTTCTCGCTCCACTTCAGAGGATGAGACAGGAGGATCAGAGAGTCACTTTTAATTCCAGGCCAGCCTGGGCTACAAAGTGACTTCAAGACCAGCCTGAACTACATAGTGAAACCTTGTCTCAAAAAGACCAACCCACTTCTCCCCCCAAAATAAAAATCTTCAAACTCAAAGTACTGAAAGATTTTTGAAGAGAATATTGTTAACTCTTTTCTGGGACTATTTTTCCTGTAATGTTGTAGGTAGAGTATCTGTCTGCAACATTTAAGTATAGTAGATGACACATCTAGAGTGTCAATAATCCGTGATACAGTGTATTTGTAAATATATTTTTTTAGTTTCTCTGTTTATCATTACATGCCTGCATAAATGAATGGGATATCGTTATGGTCTGTCAGTGTGGATTCTACTGGATATGTATGGCCAGCTGCTCTGTTTAGCAAAAAAGCAAATTTAGCCAACATTTATATACTGCCTATAGATACCAACTTCAGTGCTTGTGGAGGGCCCAAGGATGTCCAGGTGTGATGAGTGTTTCTGAAGGATGTTGTGGGAGGCTTTATATGAGAAAATGATATTTGATGAACTAAATGGGTGAGTTTTTCAAGTGAAAACATAACAATTCCTTCTAAGTAGGAGGAAGAGTTACTACAAGAGTATGGAAAGAGTAAAAAGAAAACACTTGTTAGGAAATGATGGTAGTGTCAGTTTAACTCTAGGTGGTCTCCATAAAAGTGAGAGGGATGGAAGACAAAAACAAAAAGACCGGTGCCAATTGGGGGACCTTATATGCTGAGCATAGGGGTTCAGATTTTACCTGGTTTGGAGCCTCATCAGGCAAGAGTTCAGTGGGACTGTGACAATCAGTTTTTTTGGTTAGAAAGGCAACAATAGCACAATGGAGGACGGTATCTTAAAGGGAGAGGCCTGTCCACCAGGGGAGAGGCTTTGGCAGTGAGTGCGATGAGTCAACTCCTGTTCTCCCCAAATCAGCTGATTAAGCTTTTGTAATACAGGATGTTTGAAATATGTACTGAAACATGTTCTACTAATAAAAAGGGAAATTTGAGGACTTAGTAAGTACCACCCACATTAGTTTTGTAAGTAATTAAATAGATTTTGGTGGGAATTCTACTACCCTTTGTAATGTGTTAATGAGGAAATGCAATGGTTTCTAAACAATTGATTTTTAATAATTAAAAAAACTATCAAAAGTAACATTGTACTGCTATAAAATAGTTAAGAGGAATCAAATATAAAATCCTTTGATTTTTTTTTTTTTTAAGGAAGTAAATGCAATGCACAGACTTAGACATTTTTATACCCTGGTATTCCAAAGAAAATGACTGAAAGCTTACTCATGGTGAGTCACAATAAAATGAAGTATGTAGTACTAACTTAAGTCAATATTTATCTGATTTTTACATGTCAGCCAGCAAATTATTTTAGTTTGGTATGTTTGTGCTGTGTAAGAAAAGGTGTGTTTGAAATTTAAAAACGATTGTGTTGTCACACTTTTAAGTAGAAAAGCACGATAATTAATAGTATATTTACTGGGTTTCAAAAGCATTTTAAACATAACAAAATCGGGGCTGAGGAGATAGCTCCATCGCACAAGTGCCAGCCTGGCAAGTGCCAGGTCATGAGTTCGAATCCCAGTTTCTCAAAACAAACAAACAAAAAAACCCGAAATCTTACTTTATATTTGCTCTTTGTTAAAAATTTTTGCTATAGAAATCGCTCAATTTCCAATAATGCAACCCCTATGTGACTGGAAGCTTTTTCTTCTAATATCCTCAAAATCAAACATCTGACATAGATAGTGTTGTGGTACTCACACAGGCATGACATGGCTTAGTATGTACGCATGTTACTTAGGGAATGTCTGGTTTTTTTTGTATTTTTAGGGAAGGGTCTACAGGGAGTTCAGGATCTCACTACTAGATTGGACCCTTACTGTAACACCTGTTTACAGCCTCTCAAGAGCTGAGATTACAGGTTCATGCCACCACGCCCAGTCTCAGTCACCCTCTCAGTGCACCCCAAGGGCCCAGGGATTGAACCCCAGCCCCTGTGCCTGTTTGTAGGGAATATCTGTCGAAAGTCTGGCAAAACAAGCTTAATTAGTCCTAAATTTACCTGTTCTCTCTCATTGACCTTCAAAACTGACAAGAGATTTACAGGGACATTCAGCTACCCCTAGAATCTGTTGCCTGAAACCTGAGGTCACCTTGGATTTCAGTGGAGGCTTGCATGACTGGGACTAGCCCTCAATTTATGAGGATTTGTTTCATTGGAACCAGATTGTTCCTCACTTCCTGAGGAGTCAACCAGTGCTAGGGAACCAGGACTAAGATTATAATTGACCTGGCCCTGGCACATCTCAGGTATTCCATAAATAACTGGCTTCCTGCTTTTCTGGCTGGGGCAGTCTGAGCCCCCCACATTAGAGTGTGCCCAGGCTGGAATCCTTTCCTTATCTTCTCTTAATTTCCTTTTTTTTAATTTTCATTTTTATTTTTTTCTTAATTTCCAATTAAAGCTTTTTCTCCTGTAAATTTGTGCTTTAATTTTAATTTCCACTGTCACTAAAGTAAGGACCTGCACTAGCTGGTGACAGTCTTTTCTCTTTGATCCCTGGCAATGTGTGGATATATTCCAGAGCCTGAGAATGAAGCCAGCTTTGAGTCAGTTATATGAAACTGTCCCATAAATGAATCTTGGCCTCCTGGTATCACAACACTTCATCTTCATTGCCTCTGTGTGGGTCCAGCGTTGACCCAGGTAAAATTGAATTGCTCACTGTTGTTTGTATATTCAGAGATTATATTTAATTTTCTGGTAGAAACTAATTTGTTTCAATCCAGTCATTGTTCTAAAGTGATCATATGTGGGATACCACTTACATCACATCTTTTAAGAATGAGGAAGGGAGCCTTAGAAGAATCCTTGACTAATTTTTAAATTCAATTTTATTTTATTTTGAAGAGTAAAAACAAAAGCCAAAACAAGTAGCAGAAAACAAAGACAGAAACAGGGTAGCATACAACAGTACATATGTTATAGATTTTCAAAAGAATAGCTAATTAACAATGGTTTTTTTAATATTTTATTTATTTATTTATTTTCTTGTTTCAGAACCTTTGTTTGTTTATTCACTCATTTTTATGGCCGGCTCAGCCCGTCCCGAGGGTGGGGCTGGCGCAGCATGTGGTGCCGGGGATCGAACTCCGGTCCCTGAAGCCGCCCAAGCTTTCCCAAGCAGGGGCTTTAGACCACTGAGCCATTCCGCCAGGCCAACAATGGTTGTTATATTATCTTTTTTTATCATCAAATCTGTTGCTCAGACTAACAGATACAGTTATGAAAGATTGGACAAATAAGTGAATATTCGTGCTTGCTTTCAAGAAATCTTAACTTCTTTACTTATCTTTTTGAGACAGGGTCTCGCTATGCAATTCAGGCTGGGCTTGAGCTCACTTTTGTAGCCCAGGCTTGTCTTGAACTTGAACTGATCCTCTTGCCTCAGCCTCCAAGTGTTGAGATTATAGGTGTGTACCACCATGCCCAGCCTTCCTTGTCTTTTAAAAAATTTTTATTTTAAACAGAGTATGATAATTAATAAGACATTAGGAATGACATGCATTTAGACTAAGATGAGAGATATTCAACCATGGATTTTGTATTACACATTGCTGTCCTTGATGTAGTCACTAGGATTGCATATATCAGTGTACAGTTAGTGAAGGTGAAAATTTTAAATATTAACTACTATTTTCAAAAGACTTATGGAAATTATTAGTATAATCACCTCGGCCATCCTGTATATATTCTTGCATGCTTCCCCTGCTTCCTTTTTTCTGTCTTTTCTCCTTTCATCTTCATTGTTTGATCCTTAAGTCCGGCTTCTTCCATTTTACTATATCTATGATATCTTTCAGGTTTTATTTATTTTTTCAGGTTTTTGCACCAAGGAGGCAATATGCTATTTACACATGTGGATCTGATTTATTTCACTTATGAGTCTAGCCTTTAGTTGCATCCACTTAACCTATAAAGGCTTCAGGTTAATTTGACCAATTTTTAACTGTGTGGTTGTATTGAAATTCTCAAGATGCTATTGCGGACAAGCATGTTATATCATAGGACAAACGCTATTCCCAATTCCCAAAAATGAAGACTGCCTTTGACTCTTTTTTTTTGGTCTTTTTGAGACAGGATTTTGTCACGCAGTTCAGGTTGGCTTGAATTCACTTTGCAGCTTCAGCCTTGCAGTGATCATCCTGCCTCAGCTTCCTGGGTAATGGGATTACAAGTGTATGCCATGGTGCTCCACTTGACTCATTTTTTTTTATTTTTT
>PVJA010027152.1:0-28896 GCA_004027025.1 Myocastor coypus
AAAAAAAAAAAAAAAAAAAAAAAAAAAAAAAAGCTGATTGTCAAAAATATAGTTCTTACTTGTGGCTGTGAATATCCTTTGCATCCATTTCATTAGCAATTTCCTTGTAACCCAAGCTTTCACAATTCCTTTCCACATGACAAGTTGTCTGACCTTGTTTAAATTCTGAAACTTGAATGTAGGAGGGGTCTGCGAATGATACTCTATTGGTGATGTGTCATAACCTTGAATAAGCATATATATTCACATGCAGCAAAGTGGTCATTCTATCCTTAATGAAATTGTGCCTCAGTAGGACCTATTCCTCCTACATGGCATACATTTTGTTTGGCATCTACTTTTAGAATAACCTGTTTCCTCACAACTGAACCCTTTTTTTCTTTTTAGAATTTGTTATTTTTTATCTTGTTTCAGAACTTTTGTTTTTGTTTATTTATTTTTATGGCCAGCTCAGCCTGACCTGAGGGCAGGGCTGGTGCAGCATGTGGTGCTGGGGATAGAACCGTGGGCCCTGCAGCCGCCTAAGCTTGCCTAAGCAGGTGCTTTAGACCACTGAGCCATCCTGCCCGACCCCTGAACACTTGTTGATCAGTGTATTCTTCTACCTTCATGAATTCTGTGAATTCTTTCCCATAAGATTCTGAAGTAGCCTTCTTAGAACTGGAAGCCTAATTATATTTTATCACACTGTGGAGATTACTTCTTTTGGGGACTTTATCAAGTCACCCTCTTTTGGCTTTAAATTCATCACTTGTTGCACTCATAGAAGGATTTTGTTGTAGTAAAATATTGAAATTTTCTGAATTTTTCACATATCATAGCTTCTTTAATTGTCTTAGTTACTTTTCTAGTTGCTGAGACAAATAATCTGACACTCTAAGTTAAGCAGAAAAAAATATTAAATGATAGTTAGACTTTCAGTTCATAATCTCCTGATTCTAAGACAGAGAGGCAAATGTTCATGGCACTGGAAGACATCAAAACAATGAGAGAGAAGGAACAAAGACACAAATCTCTTTCAACCATTATAGTGTATGCATGTTACCCACCCTAATGCAGGTGTAGTAGTGGCACACTTAATCATAGAACTGTAATGTGAATCAGTCTCAAAATCTAGATTAAGCCACCTCTGAAAAGTCTGATTACCATGACTATATGTTGTTTTGTGGAACATCTAAACACAACCATAACATGCTTTCAATCATAGTAACACAAGTTTTTCCACCTCTTTCAGCACTTATGCCCTCTCTTGAATATCATTACTCCTCTTGCCACATTAATTTCTTTGATGGCATCTTCATGCTTTAAAATAGTTGAGATTGGGGCTGAGGAGATAGCTCAGTAGAATAAGCACTTGGCTGGCAAGCCCAAGGGCCTGAGTTCAATCCTTGGTTCCAGAAAAAAAAAATAGTTGAGATTGTCAACTTTGCCATTTTGTACTCTTGAGGCCATATCAGTTGCATGAATTCCATGCTTATATTTTTCTACAATTTCCTTCTACATTTCAGTGGTTACTTTATTCCAAACCTTTGCACAATTTTTCTTTTGCATTTTTTGTTAACTTCATTATTTATCTGCACATTCTTCTCATATTCATTATTGTTCTGCACATTTTGCATACCTTCATTGCAATTCTACTCTTGCTTTTTACCACCATGAACATGTTGCAATTTCTTCGGACCCAGTGGGGATTGAATAATGCATATAGTACTGTATATGCTAAAAAGCACAAAAATGTCTTCACACGACATAAGCCCAAGTCTGCTATAGCTGTGACTTTGACTAGAAGTGGCCAAAACCATGGAACAGAGCAAGGAAGTGGGCTGTGTTCATGTTTCTGCAGGAAATATGGCCATATACAAGTTCATCACAAAATATGGAGTCCACTAACAGAAGCAAAATTTTGCCAGATGGAAAAATTATAGCACAGGAGGAAGATGTTAAAGATTACAATTTAAATCAGAATGAATCAAAGCCAAGTATCCTCCACTTATTCAGGAGCATGAATATTTGGATCACACAACAGATGTTCAGCTTCATGCATAGGGTGAGAATCTGAACGAAGCGAGTTTGAGCAGTGTGCCAAGGCCATGTTTGCTTATATGACAGAGAATGGGACTATGGAGTCCCTCCAGATATTCAAAGTTGAAGCCCAAGGAGATTACTTGCTGTCTCTTCTGTTTCACTTTTTGAATGAATGGCTTTATAAGTTCAGTGCTGATGAATTTTTCATACCCTGGAAATAAAATTATTTAGTATTGATCAAATCAATTTCAAATTATGTTAAATTGGGTGAGGAAAAGAATTTTCACTTTCCAAACATCCTCAAGGAACAGAAGTCAAAGCAATAACATACTCAGCAATGCAGTTCTGTAATGAAGAGAAACCAGTTTTTTGTGATCATTGACATTTCAATTTTTTGTATTTTTTTCTGCCTTTTTGAGATAGGGTCTCATTATTCAGTTCAGGCTGGCCTTGCGCTCAGTTTTGTTGCCCAGACTGGTCTCTAACTTGCACTGATTCTCCTGCCTCAGGCTCCCAAGTGATGGGATTACAGGCGTGCACCACCAAGCCCAGAAATCATTGACATTTCAGACACTAAAAATGGAAGAAAAGACTGCTATGAAAGGTTGTTTTCTTTTCTCTACAGAAGATATATAATTTAATTTCTCTGGTATCTTTTGACAAGTGGAAATTATAGAAAATAAATTTTGAAGTTAAAATGTGGCTTTCAGAAGTGGAAAATCATCTGGGCATGCTGGTATATCACTGTAACCTCAGCTACACTGATGGCTGAGGAAAGAGGATCAAAAGTTCGTCACAACCTTGACATGTTGGTGAAACCATGTCTAAAAAAAAAATCAAAATAGTGCTGTAATGGCCAGTTATTGTGGTACACTCTATACTCCCAGCACTTGGGAGAATAAGGAAGCTGCCTGTGAATTTGAGGTTGGCCTAACTACCTAGCAGGACTGTCTCAACATAAAATGAAATAGCCTCCTCATGATACACCCTCCATGGGTTTCAACCACAATATGGAAGAAGAAAAAAAATGAATGGAGAATTGGGAAAAATGTCAGATGTTTCTGTTTACCAACTGAATTGTTCATGCATGGAAGTTTTTATTAACTGCAGTATTACTATACTAGTTAGTAAAGGGGTCAGGAGTGAGACTGTAAAAGCATTAGAATTTGAAAAAATCAGTAATGGAAGATGAAAAGGTGATAAAATTAAAATAGAATATTCTATTAAGAAATGAAAAGTTACTAGTATTAGATAATACTAAGAAAAGAATTTGAAGAAGTAACGGAAAAAAGGACAGTAGGAGCTATTCAAACTAATAAAATAAGGTGAAATTTTAAAAAGAGCACCACGAAATTAGTGATAAACTAAAATCTTTATCAGAATTAAAATATAATTTAAAAAAAAATATCAGTAGTGAGAAAAATCAGATCAAATGAAGAGAGAAAAAGAAACAAGAGGTTGTATAGACTTCTAGATTATTTTTCTTCTATGGCCTTCTAGAATCTGTGGTCTGACAGCTAAAATTCCCTTTTGCCCCTCTGTAGGAGCTGTGCATTTATGTTATGTAATGATTTCTGGAATGGGCCAGATTCCCCTATCTGTCCTATGTGGAGGACCGCCTGAGCACCTGTCCTTGAAAGAAGAGCGACTATCTCCATTTTGACTGAGCTTGACCCTATTTCCTCATATTGAAATGTATAGAGCAGGCTAGGACTTCTCATTGTCCTCTCAATTGGCCTTAAGCAGTGTGTATTGGTCTAGCTGAGGTGCTGGTGGTAATTTTTGAACATAGCATGCGTGTTTCCCTGACAACAGGCAGAAGAGCCAATGCTCCATAGTGTGAGCTGGGATCTAGCCTTGAGATAGAGGGTATGACTTCCTGAGGCTTGAAAGATTACATCAGAGCTGAAGCACCAGAACCCCAAAATATTAGGTACTATCTCAATAGCATAATGCAAATTACTTCCTTTGCATATGTCAATATGGCGGAAGTGAATGCAAGCCTCATACAAAGCCCAGCTTACAGGGCTCACCTTCTTCCCACAATTCCCTTCAGTGCTCACCTTCTTCCCACAATTCCTTTTCACAAGCTACTCCCCTTTCTCCAATGAATAAAACCATAGTGCAGCTCTGAGTTGCTGTCTTGGTTCCCACTCACTTGGTTCAGGAAAGCCATCTTCATGGCTGGACTTAAGGCCCCTTGGCTCTCCAATAATTACACACACACACACACACACACACACACACACACACACACACACACATATATATATATATATATATATATATATATATATATATATATATGTCTTAGTGTCTTTGTTATCACCGTGGGTTGTGCTGGGAGTGGTAGATTGGATTTAACTTGGTGAAATTCCAATAACATGGTTATAGTAACCACGTTACAAGGATTGTAAGTTTAGAAATCTTAAGCCAAGGTGAGAACCAGGAAGTGCTCCGACAGTCCTACTCAAGATATATACTAATGAGAAGTGTGAACATTGGAATCTTTGTGACTACGTGAATGGGCTCAAGGTACTTGGTGTGGATTTTGACTGATTGAAGATACATGTTGTGTAGCAAATGTGTATCATATATTTGTGCAAGCAGTTTAAAATACCAAAGGAAGTTTGTTTGTTTGTTTGTTTGTTTGTTTTTTGTTTTGGTATAATGGCTGGCTCAGCCTGCCCTAGCAGTGCTTGCCTAAGTTTACCTAAGCAGATATTTTAGATCGCTGAACCATCTTACAAGCCCATCAGAGCAAGGCTTGTATCATCCTCGGTAGAGACCCTGATGTGACTGAGAATGATACACTGAGACTCTAGCAGGCACAGGAAGTACATCAAAGGCTGGGAGGAATCTCCATAGGTCCAGAGCACTATAAAAATTAGGCAAAGTTTTCACAGATGGTGAGAACCAAGCAGATCACTGCCCTACTGGGCCTGGTGGAGTTTCGGCCCAACAGTGTAGCTAGGTGCAAGACAGACTCTAATTTGCCCGGGATTGGGGTGGAGATCCTGTCGCTGAAGGGGTATACAGCAAATTTGTAGCATCGAGTGGTGACTCAGGGAGGATTAGGGTTCCCAGCACAGGTGTTGGATATCAGTTTATCTCTGGCAGCTCTATGTGTAGTGGTGGTGGGGTAATTAATGCTGGCGTAGCTCAAGCAAGCTCAGGATGCAACACTCAGCCTGAGATAGGACAGTTTTTAACTCTGTGGGGCCAATGCAGTTTCTTTTTGGCAAACGAAATTGAAGTAGGTATCAGTGACAGAAGCATACCCCAGGGAAATATTGATGACTCCAAGCAAAAGAGCTGGTGAACACTGCAGCTGCTATTATCCTTTCACTGCCTAAGGACAGGTTGGTGGTAAAGAACCTCCCTGCCCTTGGTATGCACAAGTGAGGATGCTGTCTGACATATTTGCTCAAGCAAGGACAGTGAAACTCATATACCAACTGCAACTGGAGTCAACATCTGTTGCAGTTTCCAGAAATCTATCTCCATTCCCTAAGACACACCATTTATCTTCTACACAGACTAAATGAGAATTAAATTGAGATGTGGTGAGAGCTACTTCTTTGTTATGGTTTATGCCTAGTTGTCCCCACAAAGAGTGACCCAGACATTGCCAGACTTCTATAATGTGTAACTCATGATCCCCAGGGATTATGGGTGTGAGTGCTACTGGTATTATGGGTGTGAGTACTACATCTAACCTGGCGCAGATAGCCTGAAGGCAATTTAAGAGAGGCAAAGTTGTTCTCTGTTGCCATTATTGCTGTTACTCCTCCCTTTTGCTCTTCCTATTTTTGCTACCTTCTCCATCATGAACTGCTGCACTCTGCCATGTGGCAGTTTGCCTTTGAGCCAGGTGTGTATGGACTGAAACCTCCAGTAACTGTTATCTAAACATTCTTCTCCTTCCTTCACTTTGAGTGTCAGGTATTTGTTCCAGCAATGAGAGAGGAGTAACTTCAAATCTCTCCATTCTTCAAGCCCTTGATAGCATTACTGTATCAGGAGGGACTGAGATGAAGATTATTCCTGGAATGCAGAGCTGAGAGCCCTGAACATGTGATACCATCCCAAGGGCACCCAAGGTTTGCATTTGTTCCATCCTTGAGCCTGTGGTGCCTGAGAGGTGAACTCCTTGATAGGAAAGTAGTTTCATGTGACATCAAACTGCCCAGTGTATAAGTATGTTTTAGTCTTTGAGCAGTTCCTTTTCTCAACAGGAGAGCTCTATCTGATCCCAGCTTTCTGTGTATTATATTTTTCACCTTTTCGTCACCCTCCACAATCCTCACCCCAGGGAATCTGATAGTCATGCTGGCCTTGTCCACACTAATCATTGCAATCCATTCATGGATGTGATACTCTTTTTGATTTACTATTTTACTAGGTAAAGCAACTCTAACGGCTTCCATTTTGCCTTTTCAACTATAATCTTCATGCTATAGGTTAAGGGCCCAGTGCATGAATTCTGCCAA
Source organism: Myocastor coypus (assembly GCA_004027025.1). Taxonomy (NCBI): domain Eukaryota; kingdom Metazoa; phylum Chordata; class Mammalia; order Rodentia; family Myocastoridae; genus Myocastor; species Myocastor coypus. The sequence continues at coordinate 6,519 of PVJA010027152.1, forward strand.
ATATTTAGTGTATTTATTCTTATTATATAATCAGGAGCTGAAGAAGTAACTCCAAAATGGATTTGTGGAACTAATGACCCCGCTGGGAGTCAGATCATTGCTAACACTCAGCAATCCGCTGATCTCCATAGAGTAATATAGCATGTGAAGAAAGACCCAGAGACTGAAGCTGTGAAGACGAGATTTTATTCCTCTTCCTACAGGCTAACATTGGAATGAATATCAGAAAATATGTAAAAGTGGGCTGAGTGTGTGTGCGTGTGTATGTGTGTTTGTGTGTGTGTGTGTGCGTGTGTGTGTGTGTGTGTGTGTGTGTGTTTTAAGGTTGGGGTTACAATTTCAAGAAATCTCAAAAAATCTTGATGAAATATTTGAGTTTGAGTTTAAGGCTATAGGGGTAACCAATACAGGTCGACACATAGAGCTGATGTCAAAGGACGTAGTGGGACCTTAGCCTCCCATTAAGGCTTATATTGTCCTGTCTTCTTGCTTACAAGGGGCGAGCTAGTGTCAGTGTGAAGAGTCTATTTTTATTAAGCCATTAAGTGTCTCTGTTAGTTCACTCTCGGGCCAGTTCTCACACACAGAAGGGGAACCAGCCTCCCCTTCATTCAAGAGGTTTTGGAGTTGTAAACTGGCTCAAACCAATGGTTGAGAGGACATTATTACCTGTTACTATGACTCAGAATAGGTTTCTTTTCATTTTCTCTTAAAATTTCTGGTTGTCAATGTAGCAGAAATTTGGTTGGATCCCCATCTCTTTCACTTTTGGAAACACCATGGTTAAACAGCCAATGCCAGACCTCTATGTTTCTAAGAATATTTGGTCCTTGTTCTGCTTCCGCTGCTCATTATGTTAAAGTGATGCCTGGCACTCCAGGATACAATTTGATACAGTGTCCTTAAATGTTGCAATTGACTAATTGGTATACAGAAAAGAGTAATCATAGTGTACCTTGGGGATGCTGGTGTTCCTATTATCAGTTTCTTATGGTGTTAGTGAAGGTTACATTGTCTTAATCATCTACTTGTGCAGCATTAGGTACTGCACATTATAAAAGCCACTCCAGTATGACTTTTTATCCCATAATTTGAATACATTTATCAACAGTTGTTGGTGGAATAACTGTCATCTAGCTCATTGCCAGTGTGCTAGTTTTTGATCCATGCTGCTGCCAGTCAGGCAAATAAAGCATTAATACATATTTTTTAACTTCACAAGCTGCAACATTAAATTAATAATCTCTGCTTAACTACACTATTTCATCACACTCAGCCTGATCAGGGTGTATATTTTAACATCATTATTCATCATCAAAAAGTCTATACTGACACTAATTCACCAGACCTTTGTTTATAACTGTTGGGAAATTAAGAATTTTGGGGGGAGAATAGTGAACCTCTTTATGGGTAATCCTATATAACTCACACTTAGAAGCCTTCTGTGGCATTCCAGTTAGACCTGGACACAAAAGTGTGAGATGAACAAGTGTCCTACAGAATGTAAGCATCATCATACTTGTTCTTCACAGGATCACTTTACTCAGGTATACTAGGAAAGGCTAAAACTATAGGCAGTGGTGGTAGGATTGCTTGCACCACTGTGCAGAGAATCTCTACAGCTGGCAAGATAGTATCACTAGTGTCAGAGCTCAACGCCTCAACTTCCAAAGATTCTGCCTAATATCTCTATCCCATTTATCAGATCTCATTCCTTTCTAAATAGTGCTTTTCACATAGACTTCAAAGATAAGCAATAAACTTATGATCCATTTTGGCCAATGAAATTATTAGGCCCTGAGTCACTTTCTCCAGTACTGGCCCTACAGATAAAGGATAGCAGATTCTCTTTCAGAATACACTTAACCACTTTAAATCTTTTTTTTTTCGTTTTAGTTAGAAAAATGATAAAATAGCAATGTAGCAGTTTCAAAATAGGATAGTAGTATATTTACGATAATGAATACATTGTGTGTTAGCTTCATAGTAGTTATTTAGAGGAAAAGAGGTAGACATGATACCTTATCTAAACAATATTAATACAAATCTCAATGAACTAAGAGAAAGTAGCTGTATATCATATAGATATAGATATATTTCACAACAAAATGCTATTTTATTTATGTGTATACAAAGTTATCAACATGTGACACAAGGTTTCCTAGTGACTAAGGGCTGACTTTAACCAGACAGGATGTGTATCCTAGGACTGAGATAGCTTGTTAGATTTAGGCACTAAGGGCTAGTCCCACCTACATACATTTGATCAGTTTCCTGTCTTCAATGGCTTCTGACTTATCCACCTACATTGTTCTGTGTTCTCAGAGTTGTGTGTTCCATTGAAGTTAGAGAAGTTGTACTTGGAAAAGTCTTTAAAGGACTTTATCATAATTGATCCCAGTCCAGAATTTATAGGTACTTCAATTTAGCAAAATAACTCAATATAGACCAATCATCCAAAACAGTAGTGAGTTATCAGCACATCTGATAATTGTCAGATGTTCAGGCTGGAGAGATAGCTCTGTGGTGCAAGTGCCTGCCTGGCAAGTGCAAGGTCGTGAGTTTGAACCCTGTTTCCGAAAAAAAAAAAATTGTCATATGTTGTAGACATGAGCCTTTTACAGCTCAGTATATTAATATAGCTTTATTTTTTATACTATGTGATTACACTTTTCTGCCAGATGGTTATGACCAAGTTAAAGCAAGATGAATATAACTGAAAATGTAGGTTTTGCTATCTGAGAAACTCAGTCAAACCTCCTTAGGATATACTCTGGAACCATACATAGCACCTTCAAGATCTTTTGTCAGTGCCTTCCATCTGGATGAGTGACAGCCCTTGCTTGACCTATACATTCTCTGTGAGTGTGTGAGATCATTTTTTTCTCTTTGGGTGACTCTCCTTGGGCACACTACACATCACTGATCACTTTCCCCTGTGGTTCCATAATCTCTTTGATCAGAAAATTTGGGACACCACTTTAGTTAAAAGATGTCACAGAAAAAAAAAGATGTCACAGCAGAGGTTCTCTTATATCATAAGTTCTCACTAACCTTGAATGGCTAGGGCCAAAAAAATATTGGCTATCTTTTAGTACATCTAACTCCCTAAATTTGAGTCTACAACATTTAGTTGTTAAGCATCCAGAAGAGAAGCTTAAAGGTATTATCTTCCTCTAACAGAGGAAGTTAAGCTGAACATCACTATCTGTCTCAATATCCAGTATCTCAGACATAAAATAGAATTTCTATCTTCCAACAACAATGGGTATTCTAAAATTTAAATCCCTGTAGTATTTTAAAGAAATCATTAGACATTTTTGCACAGAATTTTAGAAACTGAAGCATATGCAACATTGTAGCACAATAGTTTTATTTTTCCTTGTCTCTCGTTTTCCTTTATTACTCCCATATTTTTTAACAAAGTTTTACTTTAGAGAGAGTATAATGATAACGAATATGACATTAAAAGTAGTGTATATTTAAAAGACTGAAATCACAGATATTTCAAGCATGGTTTCAGTACTGTATATTGCTATTCTCAGTGTAGTTGCTTAGTTCACAGATATCATCACATATAGTTAGTCAGGGTGAGAATTCTACCAATTAACTGCTTGGTTCAAAAGCTTGACAAAAACTCATAGGACCATTGCCATAACCACCTTGTATATATAAATTCATAGTTTTGCCCCTGCCATGTTTCCTATATTTTCCCCTTGCTCTCTCTTCATTATTTAACCACTAAATTCTCACTTTCCACTGAACTGTGTTATGCTTTTCAATTTTTATTTCTTCTTTTGAGTGCTTACACTAGGGAGTCAATATGATATTTAACCAAATGGGTCTTTTTTTATTTCACTTTTGAGCATAGCTTCAATTTTTATCTACTTACCTATGATGGTTTCAAGTTTATTTTTCTTTGTAGCTGAGTAATGTATAAAATTGTATAAAATTATCCCATCTTTTTCATTCATTTCTTAGGTGATGGGCATTTTGTTTTCAAGATTTGTCTATCACTGTTTGTACTGTTATACACATAAATGCATATATTTCACTATGATATGAAGTTGTTACTTCGTTTGGGAAAATTCCCAGAATGAGCACAGATGGATTGAATGGGATTTCTAGTCCTAGTTTTTTGAGGAGTCTGCAAGTTTATTGCCATAATGGTTGCAGCAATCTCCATTTCTATCAGCATTGGAGAATGGTTCTACATAGAATGTTCTTTTAAGTAATACACACCAAGGATGTGTAGTATCTACACAGTATCAGGAGAGACCATACCATTTTTAGATGTCATAAAGTTAGACAATCAACTGCAAGAATAATTACAGCCATCAAATAATTTCATGTTTACAGTTCTTTTCCTGTAGCTCTTCTCCAGTTTTTGAAATTTGTGTCAGTCATTACTTACAAGAAAAACAGATTTGTTGCAATATAAACCAATATATATGATTTTACAAGATTGTCTTTCAAAGGTCACCAATAGGGTCAGGTGTTCAAGAGTTCAAAAGAGCTGTCTGTGTGCTACAGAGCCAAAGGACCAATGCAAAGTTCTGGAGTTCACTGTAAAATCTCATGTAAGTCTGTATCAGAGGACAAAGTGTCTGCAATGGACTGCTGAGGGTCTGTGCAGAGCCTGAAGAGTATAACTGGAAACAAGGAAACAAAAGAAGCCTTCCAAGTTGAAGGAGATGACTGGATCTCCTCTGCAGAAACAGAATGAGCCTTCCTTCCTTCCCTGTGTCCATTTTATTCTACTAAGGCTTCAAGGTTATTACTTATGCCCACTGCTTCAGTTACTCTTCTCTTGCTGGCACAAATACCCAAGATCTAAAATGAAGGGAGAAAAGGTTTGTTTAATTCACAATTAGTGTAGTTTTCAGTCCGTACTCATCTGGCTGAAGTTAAGCTCAAGTACCTGAGTTATAAGAGTAACAGTATCACTAAGCTTCTCTTCTGGAAGATTAACAACTTAAGTAGGTAGAAAAAAATATTAGAGAAAAAGAACAGCTCCAAGAATAGTCAATATTTTGGCTATAGCCCTTCAATGTCAGTGTGGACTCAGGACACAAGAGAACATGTAACATCCTATAACTCAGTGGTGTCCCAAATTTTCTATTCAGTGAGATTATGGGGCCACAGAGGAAAAGGATCAATGATGTATAGTGTGCCTAATGAGTGTCACCTAGAGAGAAAACATTCTCTCAGGCTTTCACAGAGAGCAAACTGTTGAAGTAATGGTCATGACTCTTGCAGATGGCTGACACTGAGAACAGTTCTACAAAATGCAGTACATGGTTTTAAGGTAAACCCTGAGGGATTAGATTGATCTTCTCAGATACGAAAGTTAAATGTTTTGTTATATAGGTCTTGCTTTAACTTGAACTTAACCACCAGCAGAAAAGTTTAACCACAAGGCATAAAAATGTGAAGCCAGACTAGTATGGCGAGTTGTAAAAGGCTGAAGTCAACAGCTTCTGGCATTGCCAGTTCTCCTGATAACCCACTACTATTATGGAATATTGGACTATACATACAAGTACTTTCTCTTATTTGAATTAGAAGAAATATTTGCACCAGTAATCTTTAGAATGCTTATATCTGCCTCTTGTACTCTGAACAACTCCTATGAAGACAACAATAAATGTTGCCTTGGTAATTGTGGCTGTCCTACTGACAGCTTTTGAAACTGTCTCATTGCTATTTCATTCTTGTTGAAATTAATATAATTAAAAAATTAAAAAAACAGTACAGTGGCATATGGCAGAGAGCAACCAATCATTGTGGTGGAAAGGCGCATGAGCAAAGGGAAAAGCAGCAGTTGTGGCTTCAAGGTATCCTCTCCCCCTCATCACATTGTAACAATTACCCACTCCAGTTCCATAGTGTAGCACTCACATTTGCAATCCCAGAATTTGACCAAGAATCAATCACAAACTCCTGAAGCCCACACATGACTACATGAGGCTTTGGGGAGATAACCAGGGACAAACCGTGACCCCCACATTAGGTCTTTTCTTTTAAGCAAATATCTTTAGCCCTATCCAGAGTTATGCTGATGCAGTTCTACATTTCTTACTCATGTTGACACAGTCATTTAACTATCCAAAGGTTTAAAACCAAATTCCTCATGCTTGTTGTCTTAGTTACTTTTCACTCATTGCTGGGAAAAACACCCAACGCACGAAATGAAGGAAACAAAGGTTTATTTGGTTCACAGTTACTAAAGGTTTCAGTTCATCTTCAGTTGGCTCCAAGGCTGAGTGGCACATGGCAGAGAGCAGCAGTTCATGGCAGGGGAACAGCAACAATGGTGACAGAGGCAATGGAATAAGCAGGGCAGCAGAGAGAAACAATCATGGCAGCAGAGCAACAGCTCTAGTCTGTCTCTCTATCATTCTTTAAATTACATCAGGCTCTCTGCCTTAGATTTTCAACCACCTCAGGCCACATCTACAATTCCCAGCAGTACTCAGACCATAATCTCATCAGTATTAAAACACATAATCTCAGTGGATCATGGACCAATTCTCAAACTCTAGAAGTCCCCACCCCATGACTCATGAGGCTTTACGGGGACAACTAGACATAAACCATAACATTCCACCCCTGGGTCCCCAAAGTCTCATACATAACCCTTTGTACAAAAGACATTTTAGTCCATCTGAAAGAGTTGCCAAAGTCCCAACAGTTTTAACATTGTTGAACAGTCCAAATCCCAAGTCTCCTCCAAGATCCAAGGCAAACTCTCAACTGTGAGCCCCAGTACAATAGAAAAGATAAATATAGACAACATTCAAAGGCACAAGACAAACATTAGCATTCCAGAAGTTGCAAACAACAGGGGAATACAAAACACTGGGACCAACACAGTCCAAAATCCAGCAGGGTTGTATTAGTTACTTTTTACTAGTTGCTGGGACAAATACCTGACACTCAAAATGAAGGAAGGAAAGGTTTATTTAGCTCACAGTTTGTGGAGGTTTCAGTCCGTATTTGGCTGGCCCAAGGCTGAGCGGAACAGAGCAGAGAGCATCCAGTTCATGGCAGTGGAACAGCAACAAAATGGCAGCAGAGGTAGCCAACCAAAAATGGCAGCACAGCAGCAGCAACAGCCCGAGTCTCTCTGTCTCTCTTTATGTTACATTCAGGCTCTCTGCCTTAGCCCCAGCCTTAGGCTACACCCATAATCCTAGAAGTACTTCACCCATAATCCCATCAGTACTAAAACCCACAATCCCAGGGATCATGGATCAAGTCTCAAACTCCAGAAGTCTCTGCCCAATGACTACATGAGGCTTTGAGGGGACAACTAGACATAGACCATAACAAGGGTAAATATTAAATCCCATAGTTCTAACTGGAGCATCCAAAACAGTCTGCACAGAGTTGTGAGCTCCATGTAGCTCTGCTCCTGTAGTACTCTTGGTGGTAAATTTCATGGCTTATCTCTTAGGCAAGCTTTGCTCCCTCTTTGCATGATCCATGTTCCTGGCTTTTCCAAATGTCTGGGGTTTCCACTGAACAGGCTTCTCACACACAACTTTACACACTTCCCTCTCAGGGACACAATGTCTGGTCTCCCAGGGCTTCTTCTGAAATCGAGGTGGAAGCCTTCTTAATCTCACAACTCCTGCATTCTGCATATGTGTATCTGTATGATGCCAAGGGTTGCTGCCAGCTGGAGGAGTAGCTGGGCTTCCTTCTCTCTTGGCTGAAGGGGTCAAGGGCCTAGATCACTGAACATTCTGACTCTGATTCTGAAAATCATATTCTCCATGCTGGCACGATTTTGGAACCTGGTTTGGCCGCTACCACCATTCTGGTACTTGGATCTCTGTGGCTTTCTTCTCAGGGCAAAATCTCTCTCTTTGCAATTCTGAGGCTGCAAAGTGTGGAGAGCTGCCACCTCTTGTGATACCCTCAGGCCGTCCTTTTGATTCTCCGGTTCCTTCCCAGGAATGGAGATCATAACAGCTCCATCTTTGCAGTCCACAGCTTTCCTGGTGCTTCCTTTCTGGCCAAACTCACATTTTAAATGATCTTTCTTGGCTCTTTGCTCTTGATTTTCAACATAAATCTTTCTAAAAGCCACCAATAATAGCCATGCTACCACCCCAAGTGTTTGCTGCTTTGAAATGTCTCTTGAAAGATTAATCAATATGCCTTACTTTACCTCAGTCTTAGGCAAAGTCTCTGGGCATGAGCAAAATTCTGAAAGACATTCAGCTAATCCATAGTACAAATCATCTGTAGTTCAACAACCAGTGCTATCCTTTTTCCCAGCAGAAACCTCCTCAGTCTGGTCTTTACAGGCAGGTCTTCTGTTAGTCTTCTGGTCAGAGTTCTGACCAGAATCTCCTCTACAGAACAGCCAAAGATTTTCCAGCTCTTCGCAAATAGATGACTTCTCCAAACCTTTCCAATCTCTGGTCTTAAGCCATTCTTTATATCCAGGGTTCAAGCCAGTCTTCTAATCTGAGTTCTGACCAGAATCTTCCAAACAGAACAGCCAAAGCTGTTCCTGTGCTTGCTTTGTAGCCGACATATCTGAACCTTTCCTTTCTCTTCCTGTAAGCCATTCCCAAAAGCTTGAAATCCACATGGTCAGGTTAGTCACAGCAATGACTTCACTTCTTTGGTAGCAAATTCTGTCTTAGTTAATTTTCACTCATTCCTGAGACAAATGCCCAACACCCAAAATGAAGGAAAGAAATGTTTATTTAGCTCACAGTTACTAGAGGTTTCAACTCATCTTCTTTTGGCTCCAAGGCTGAGTGGCACATGGCAGAGAGCAGCGGTTCATGGTGGTAGAACAGCAACAGTGGCAACAGAGGCAACGGAATAACCAGGGGAGCAGGGAGAAATATGCATTCCTGGTAGCAGAGCAACAGCTCTAGTCTGTCTTTCTGTCTCTCTTTAAATTACATTAGGTTCTCTGCCTTAGCTTGTCCACCTCAGGCCACATGTATAATTCCTAGCAGTACTCAGACAATAATCTCATCAGTATTAAAACACATAATTCCAGTGGATCATGGATCAAGTCTCAAACTCTAGAAGTCCCTGCCCCATGACTCATGAGGCTTTGGGGGAACAACTAGACATAAACCATAATACTTGTGAATCTAAATGTTTTATCATCCTGAGAGTACACATAAAATGGGAATAATATAAAGTAGGATTTTTTGGTGTAAGTAATATACCCAAATTGTGATCTTCTAGCACCGTTTAGTGCCTTGGTCTCTTATTTTGGTCAAAACATGGCAAAAAGTAATTACATAAGACAACCCACATCTGTTGGAATATATCCAAATAAAAAGTTCTTAAAGGAGCATACACTAACAAAGAGGGAAAAGATAAAAAAGTTAACTGAAGAGGGTAACTATAACAGTAGAGGATTTGTCCAAAATTTTGAAATTCAGTAATAGATTCTGAGTACAGTTCTCTCCAGAAGTGTAAGAAAACCTAGAGTTCAGGTCCAGGAAAAATAGTCTTACTAAACAAGTTTTAGAACATGTGGCTGAATGCTGAAGTAGACACAGGCAGAAATAAAAATTAATATTTAACAAGTTATAAGGACAGGAACAGCCATAAGTAACGTCTGAGGTACACTCTTGAGGGATCTTCCCTGTTTGGTAGCTGGAAAGTAAAAAGATGTAACTACCAGATAGAAAGGTCAGGATAGACAGGATGATCATTGTGGAATGATTTGGAAAGCTGTGGATAACTGTTTCATCCCAGTTGAAATAGATATGTTTCAAAATGCTTTGTAACTGCTATAGCCACACTGAAGGATATGAAGAATTACTGTTGAGAAACAAATTTCAGAATAGAAAACGAATAGATCAAGTAGATTAAAATGTCAACTGCGCGTTTACCCTTTTATGGTGTTAAATTTGAATTACAATGATTAATTATTGTTTTATATTTATGTAGCAATAAAATATTTCCCATTTATTTTTTTCTTGTTCTTTTTGTAACTATGTAATTCATTTTTATTAATCTTAATGAGAGAAAAAGTAATGAGACAGTTTCACAAAGGCTTAGCAGGACAGTTACAATAATTAATACATTGCATATTGTTGTCTTCGTAGTAGTTATTCAGAGTGCAAGATGAGAAACATGCTATCTTCTCTAAACACCATAAAGCACAAATATTTCTTCTCACTGAACTAAGGAAATAGCTGTATATATATTCCAATAGTCCATAAAAGTAGTGAGTTTTCAGCAGAATTGGCAATGTCAAAAGCCACTTATACCTCAGCATATTAATGTGGCTTTACTTTTAGACCTCATGGATAGATTTTTCTGTGAGATGATTAAGACCAAAATAAAGCAGTATCTATACAGCGAAAAATGTAGCTTTTGTATCTGACAAGGTCAGTTTAATCACCTCAGGATTGATACTGAAACCATGTATAATAGTTTGTATATCTTTTGTCAGTGTCAGCCATCTGGAGGAGTCATGGTCATTGGTTGACCAGTTTGCTCTCTGTGAAAGCTTGAGAGAATGTTTTCTCTCTAGGTGATTCTCCTTAGGCACACTATATACCTTTAATCCCTTTCCTCTGTGGTCCCTTAATCACCTTGAACAGAAAATTTGGGATGCCACTGACTTACAGGATGTTACAATACATGTTGTCTTAGTTCCTGTGTCCTCACCAACCTTCCAGTGTTAGGGCCAAAATATTCACTACCTTCTTAGACTTTCTTTTTCTTTAATTTATTTGATCTGAAAACTTAAGTTGTTAATCCTCTAGAAGAGAATTTTAAAGATAATATTTTCTATAACATAGGAACTTTGAGTGTAACACCACTAACTTTCTGACTATCAAATGCCTTAGACATAACCTCAAACAGGTATTTTCCATTAATCATTGATATAACAATGATGAGTGCAATACAGTTTTATTAAAATTAATTGTATGTATATACCCTCTGTTAGATAATATATAAAGAACTAAGATTATATATAACTTATCTCTTCAAAATGTTGTGTACAATTTATGTTTATTATAACTGTTCACAATAGTAAAATGTAAAAACAACTCAAATATTCACAAATGAAAAACATAAATCATGTAATAATGTAACATATTCATATTATTCATATTTTAAAAGGATTTGTTACTATATGAATGAACATTAGGGGACATAGACTGTCTGAGAAATAAAAATATTTGTTATACTATCACAGAACCAACATTGCAGTTTTTATATAGATAAAGCATCTAAAATTGCCAGGTGTGGTGGCTCAGGCCTGTAATCCCAGCACTTGGGAGGCTGAGACAGGAGGATCAGTGTGCATTCGAGACCAGCCTGGTCTACAAAACTGAACTCAAGGCCAGCCTGAACTACATAATGAGACCCTGTCTCAAAAAGAAAAAAAAATAGTACAATTCATAAAACCACAGAAAATGGTGATTATTGGCAAATGAAGAAACAGAAAATGAGATATTGGCTGGTGTAAAATCTCAAATATGTAGAAAGGATTAGTTTTAAATATATGATATCCAACTTAGTACCTATAGTTAATGATACTCTAGTGTACTTTGACAGTCTATACAAGGAGTCAATTTTATTACAAGTGTTTTTCTCACAAAACAAAACAAAAACTAATAAATAACCACAGCTGACATAGGAAAATTTTGCACTGATGGATGTATGTGTCTGCACGATTGTGCTGATATTTATTCACACATTGATCCAAAGTCATCACATTATCTATTTAGCATGTTCAGATTTATGTAACAAAATAAATTAGAATTTTTTTTTATAAATTAACTATATTCAGTAACTTTTAGTCATTTTCATAATGCCTATTTTGCCAAACATATACTTCTGTCAGTTCGAGCAATGCGATTTACTCATTTCTTTGTCCTTTACAGTTATGGCCCCTTTAGATTAATGTACACAAAATAAATATAGATAAAATAAATTCATAAGGGAATAAAGGAATTTCTGTCAATATTAAAGCCTAGAAAAGTCAGTTATTATGAGACAAACATATGTTATATCTCTGGCAAAAGTGGAATTGGATGACTCCTAAAGTACAATTCAAGACAGTTACTTTGACTGTATTTCATATATATTTAAGAAATTGCATGCTGTACTAGAATATTACATTCTTTACAAAATTTGAAAGTTATTATTATTACTATGTTCCCTGATTTTGCAATGTCTTATGAATCATAATGAAATGCTAAATTTTACTAAACCTATATTTTCTTACCAAATTGGGGAGTATAAATTTAATTAGTTTTACGACACTAAACTTGAATGATATCATTGGTAATCTTTTTCATGTTTATTATATGAAGATTTGTCTTTGTTACTTTTCTCATCACTTAAACAAAATATCCAACACTCACAAGTTAAGGGAGAAAAGATATATTTACCTCAGTTTGCAGAGGTTTCAGTGCATATTTGGCTGGTTTATAGGTAGGGTGGCTTCCCAGAAAAGAAAAGTTCATGGCATCAATAAAATGACAAAATAAACATAGGAACTTATCAATATCTTTCAGGTTCATATTATCTCATGCTGACTACTCATGGCAAATGGCATTCACACACTTAATCCTAGTGCAATTGATACTAACGTTGCACCATGATTCATACCACATCTGGAAAATCCCTACCTATGACTATATGAGGCTTTGGGAAGACATCTAAACACAAGTCTTGACATTATTTACACTAGCCATTTTAATGAGTTTAGTAAGCACATCTAAGATAGATATTTCTTTTACATCAGCTTTCTGTATGGAGAAGTAAGTTGCCCTAAGAATCAGAACTGGTTTAGAAATCACCTCTAATATGTGGCACACACTAATTGAATCTATTCTGTACAATTTATAAAGTTGATACTTTATTGACTGGCATGTAGTTGTAACATGAAACTAGTCCATTCAGATGATTTAGCTTCCTTACAGTTTTGCTTCTGATAAGAAATACAAGAATGATATAAGGCCTCCAAAGGTTGTAAAGGATGCATTATAACTCCCAGCGTGCTAGCTGTCTGATAGTTGAGTTTGCACCTCCAAATCAAAGAATGAGGTTAAAAACATAAATTATCTATTGAGAGAATGATAACTTCTGCCCAAGAGAAAGAAGAGTATGCAAGAAGTGGTTTCCAAGTACTCCACTTGCAAGAAATGCTTTATAGTGCGAAATTGTGAGGCGTATATAATGTAGAACAAAACTATGATCATCCAATATTGTTACAAGTATTGTTGTCCAGGTGATATTGATCCAATGAGGCAGTAAGTCACATAGGAACTGTGTATGAAAAGAAAATAAATTTTCCTGGAAGAGATGAGACAAAGAAGTCCTAGCTCCCTACTGAAATGACTGATGTCAATTTTAAATATATATCATTATTCATTTTCCCTCAGGGAAGTATGTAAGTATAGTCAGTTCATCATTGCATTGAGGTCTGGCCTTTAGTGAATGTGTTTCCACTCAGTTGCAATGTGTTCTTATCTTCTGCACTACCTCTTTTGAGAGCCTAGACCTGTCTGACTGCCTATAGTATTTCTTACTAACTTAGCTGTCTAAGTACAGGAAATCCCAAACTGTACTATGGAATGTTATGTTTGCAGTGTTCAAAAGGCAAGAATCATACAGTGATAAGCATAAAAAGCTATTCTTTTATTCCTTAACTTCAGCCTCATTACACACTGAAGTTATATCGATTCAGTGCTTAGATTCATTAATCATGTCTTTCTCTGGGTTAAGTTAAAGTAACTCTGTGCCTTCATATACATTAATGTTACATGAATTTGAGAAATTAATAATTAACATTCAAACAAAAATACACTTAAAGTAAAATATAATGTATTTCTGGTACCATTTCAAACACAAGTGAATGGAACTAGTTAGAAGTTAGGTGTTAATGGACTCATTGTTTTCTTTCAAATGACACTAGGCTTTTCATTACTATTCCTACACTACAGCATTAAGGCTTAATTTATTTTAAATGTCTTTTGGTATCTTAAGTGATCAGATGTCTATAAACTTGTTTTGAAATAACTCATACAGTTTAATTATCTTTTTTCTTTCTTATTTTTTATTTCAGCTTAATTTTCTTAAAAATAAGCAAGAACAAGTGTTCATATTCTATAGTTCTATAAGTTAATTGCTACTTGAACTTCTTTGACAAGATGAAGTGAGGAAAATAGAAAAGAATTATTTTATGGAGTGCACCAATTTAAAGTAAAACTGCAATAATACTTCAATGAAATGAAAAAGAAGTATGAAGATATTGTCTTGAGACAGGAACACTGTGGCTAAAATTAGCTGAGAAAATAAGTATGGCAATATCTTCAAACACAGATACAGAATAATTCTGAGAGCCTTGTATGTAAACTTCTTAACAACTACAGCTAGCTTTTGGCAGTATAGCTTAGACATGATGTCAGTATGGGAAATATAAAACATGGGCAGTCCTCAATTTATACTTGCTGTCATGTTTTCCATGGGACCCTACCTTAGGCTGTAGAGTATATATTTATTTTTATTTTTATCTTTTCTCTAGCATTTTATTCAGCCCAATGCCATTCTGAATATTCTACGTTTTCCTCTACCCTTGTTATATTTTTTGATCTTTAATAAATGTGAAAATTTTCCACCATTTATTCTTCTATCATTTGATCATTTACTTGAGACAGACCAAATATAGCAAGTATCACTAAAATGAGATTATCGTGACAGACTCTAGTAATATACCTTTCCAAGCTAGCCAGGGATGCACATAAGGCCCTTGGGGTACTTTTTAGAAATTTATGTATCTCTCTTCTAGGCTGGGGAACCTGATTCAAAAACGTTCCTGTATTTTCCAGCATGTGACAGACTCAGTGAAGATTCGGTTTTTCTTTTTTAGCTGTATGAGGCCTGTCGTCTCACTCCATGTTTCTCTCCCCATTTCTTTCTATTTTCCAAAAAAAGGGAAAAGGATTGATGTTTTGAAAATCTACATGAAAGTTATATTGTTTGTACTTGAATAATTTTAAATCATTCCTTAAGTGTAATATAAAGTTTGTAAATTTGACACATCTAACTTCTATATGTATCAAAGAAATAATCATTTAAATGACTATTCATTTACTATGCAGCACTTAAAAAACAGAAACCTGCTTTAAGTATTGCACAACAAGAGGGTTATTTCCTACTCTAGAAAATAATTGAAACACTGCTTGTGAAAATATACCTGTCATTCTTAGATTAGAACTTGTGCAGATAATTGTGAATTTTCTTTTCTGTAAATCATTCCATTGATTAAATATTGACTACACATATTGCCTGCTTTGGCCATTTCATAAACTGAGGGAGTTTGAAACTATATTGTATCTCAAATACCAAAGGTTATAAATGATGTCAACCATGTATAGGCAAAAATAATATTATTTCACTATAGGCAGTTTTACCATGAAGATGGTATCACAACTCTGGTTCATAAATTTGGAAGTACATGCATTACAGTATGAAAAAGTCATTAAAGTTACATATGTGTTATATGCTAAAGTATATAGGCAGGCTCTGCTTTTATAAGAGACTGGAAATATAGAAACTGATTCTCATCATCTTAAAATAACTGTCAGGATGTATCAGGAAGAGATAAGAGAAGGATTTCTTGAACAGAGATTTTAGGGTGCACTCTGGATTGAAGTGTGGGCACTGATAGATATGACATACGTTATGATCCAGACCTGGATATATTTAAAGAGTGTCTTGTAGATGGATAATCCAGTATGTATATTCCCACAGCCTTATAATACAAGCCATGTATTTGTGCTTGAGGTTAAACTATGCTGCTTACAAATGTTGCTGCTTCCTTGGGAAAGGAGGAAGGGAAATATACAGTTTAATAATTTCAGTGTTCAGATTTATAAGTTTACTTCCTTTAAAAAAACAAGAAATTTTGTGAGCAGAGGTGAGCTTTCTGGAAGCAAAAAAGCCTTGAGTAACTTTGTGTATTGAAGTTGTAATTAACTAAAATTTTACAACCTCAATTTTCTTCTCTTTGCTACTTTGTTTTCATTTCATGTATCCTACCTCATTACCATGTTTATAGCCACATAATTCAGAAACCTATACTATAAAAGTAGTCTATGTGTTTGCCCACTGACAGATTAATGTAAAAAAGGCATGGTATATTACTCAATGGAGAACTACTTAGTCATATAGAAAGTTTGCGACAGTTATAAAAAGTGAATATATCTTGAGACCATAATGCTAAGAGAAAGAAACAAGACAGAACATTATACATTGTTTGAGTTTTCTAATATGTGAGTCTCAAATAGGGGATATAGCTCAGCACCATAAGTGCATGCCTG
Source organism: Myocastor coypus (assembly GCA_004027025.1). Classification (NCBI taxonomy): domain Eukaryota; kingdom Metazoa; phylum Chordata; class Mammalia; order Rodentia; family Myocastoridae; genus Myocastor; species Myocastor coypus. The sequence continues at coordinate 22,856 of PVJA010027152.1, forward strand.
GCAAAGACAAGGGCTTGAGTTTGATTACTGGTACTGAAAAAAAGTGAGTCTCAAGTACAAATAATTTAAATACTAAAATTAAACAATGGTAGGAAAATGTAGTTAGAAACTGTAAAGACTAAAATAGCAGTTATAGAAAAAGAAACTCAGGAAAATAGAAAGCTGAAATAGGGAGGAAAATATGATAAAATGTATATATACATATGACTTATCTAAAATGAATTCAATTATTATGTTCACAAGTTTATATAATGAAATATTTTACTTGTAGCTCAAGACAAAGATAAACACAACCATTTTTATACATTTCAATAAGGCTATTCTCATTTATTAAGAGCAATTCAGCTTATTTTGCAACTATTTCTGACTAACTTGATTAAAAGATGAGCTTTTTTTCAAAAAAGAGAAATACATTTGAGCACCATGTGATTCTCATGCTCTTTAATTTCAAAGATATTGTGCCATAGATTCGAAGGAACATCTGAAATTTCACTACAAATGTCCAGTATTTCTTGCTTATTTAAAGAGTATCTAAGAAAGGATGGCTGGTTGGAAAACGACATTTATTGTGTATAGTCAGGAAATTGTCATGAAATAAGAGTTCTGAAATGGAGGAAATTACACCCAAAAACTAAAACTAAAAACAAACAAACAAACAAACAAACAAACAAAAACCCAAAACCTGAAGGATAAATCTTCTAGATCAAATCAAATACTTGAATGTTGAAAACAGAAATGTCCCAGACACAGGTCCTTTACCCTCTTCCATGCCACCACATTCTTTACCAATACAACATGACATTATTTTAGTAGAGTTTCCATCAACTCTAAATTGTTTCAAACAACTCTAATTGTCTCAAATTGAGACAACTGAGATGACTGCTAATATACTGCCCTTCAAATCTAAGAGTGGAAGCCTAGCATGAGAATTAGCTGTGCTTTGGACTACCAGGAAACCTCAAATGGCATTGGGAGAAAAGGAGAGATACAAAGATGGAAAGTGGCTGGATTCCCACTACCATCTTTCCAAATTCAACGAAAAAATATGTTCCTTTGTTTACATTCTACCCATAACCTACAATCCCAATGACAAGATAAGTCACAGTCTTGAGTCAAATGGAGAGAAAGAGAGGCAAAATGTCATAACCTCGGCAAAGGACCAATATTTAACGTATCTGAAGATATGTACAGGGAGAGTGAATGAGTCAGTCAAGTGAGGACTTTTCCTATTGTTTCCCAAGATAGTGGAAATACCTGACTCACTGGGAGGTCCTACCTACCACTAATATGTCTCTCATAGGGAAAGGAGACCTTTCAGCTTTGAGAACCATGTGTCAAATAGCAGAGATTTTCGTGAGATCACAACATCAAAGACAGAGGTGGCTGACTGAGCACTATTCCAGCAGAAACAGAGGAATACAGAAAGATAAATGAGAGTTTTACTTGGCATCACGTATAGCAGGAGTGACAGGTAATTGACAAGAAAGCATGGCATCAGGCAATTTTTTTCACATCCCCAGGTCCCAAATTGTGTTGGCCGGGTTTTAGACAGAGACAAAGGTCTGCAGGTAACCACATGCAAAGCACAACTTAAAGGTAGCAAATGGACCCAGAATGTCCAGTATCTCCTAGCAAGAATCATACTGTTGAATTCAATGGATCTGAGACTGCCAGCCCACCCTCAAACTTTCCTGGGGTTGTTCCTCTCTTCATCATGGACAAATGAAAAGTAGTCAGAATTCACAGTGCACAGCAAAAATAGATTTATTTGGATAAAGTGCAGAAGTGGTTAAAAGCCACTCCACAGAGTAGGGGACCCCAAACTGCAGGTAGATTGAATATTGACAGTGACCTCATTGTATGGGTAGGGACCACTTCCACCAGAAGATAAGTGATCCATTGAAAGGCTCTTATATATTCATCTTGGTCATCTGTGATTCTTTTCAGAACTCACTTGATTTCTCTCAGTTTTGAGTAAGTAGAAAATAGGATCTATTCTTGTTTTCCACTTAGGTTAGAATAGAAGAGAAATACTATTCCTAGCAAGGTTTATGTACTTCATGCAGGGTAGGACAACAAGACCTCCATATTTGGGGATCCAGTATTTTTCCTCTCATAGGTATTCACATTATCTTTCTCATATGGTGGGTCCATGGGAGTAAGCCTTAATGCTACCAAAAATGAGGGGTTAAGGGAAAATTGAGAAACCCTCTTTGTATCATACTGCAATGTAGAGAAAACTTTTACATAGGATCCCTGATCCATATTCCATTCACTTACAAAATATTCTTAACTGAAGTATGTTGTTAAGTAGGAGGAAATTACTTCAAGCCATTTTCAGTTTTGGCCTTCCAGGAAGTGCTAAGACAGAGTATCTGTATCATAGAAAGTTACTGTCATTTGCTTTATGACTGACATGGAGAATCTAATTCCTTTTAACTTTGTGTAGGCATCCCATGGGTGATGATAATGGAGCACTAAAGAATCTAGTACTCTTCTGTGAGAAAATGGAAATAAATGAATAAATAGAGAGATGAATAAATAAAGAGAATCTTCGTTAGAACAGGAGTGCAAGAGTTCCATGCCATTATTAGGAATATCATGATTTATTTGCATGTTACCCATAATTGCATTGGAGTCTGATGGCTTAGAGGCTGACTGCTGTAATGACTTGATTGCCATGCACTTGTATGCATTTTTATTCATCCTAGACTTTGCCCTGTGGTATTCCTCAAACACTTATAGTTAGCAGAAAATCTCTCCATTGCACGAATTTGGATGACACTCAAAGCCTGGTCCTAAAGCAACCAGTGTGTCTGCTGGGGCCTGGATGGGAAGAAACAATACAGCAAGATTCCTCTATCACTGTGTTAGGCCAAGCAGACATTAATTCCAAGCTACAGAATGGTTCCCTTGGGTAATGTTCTCTCCTGAATTCATTTTGTCATGTGGGGTCCTTTTGTAACTCATGGGGTAAAGGTGAAATTTTTTTTTTTTTAGAATTTTTTATTTTATATATTTATTTTTTTTTCTTGTTTCAGAACTTTTGTTTGTTTATTTATTTTTATGGCCGGCTCAGCCTGCCCTAAGGGCAGGGCTGGCGCAGCATGTGGTGCCAGGGATCAGATCATGGTCCCTGCAGCCACCTAAGCTTTCCTAAGCAGGTGCTTTAGACCACTGACCCATCCTGCCAGGCCCGTAAAGGTGAAATTTGATGGGGAAAAAAGTGAGAGATACATGGAAGGCAGTGCCCTATCTAACCAAAGTCCAATCTCAAATGAGTAATTTTTTTAACAATATAAGAATGGAAAGTGGTAAATTTTAGTGGAGAAACCTAATTTTAGGAGAAGATATATATCATTCTCTTTAAGATATATCTTCAAAATGGTCTGAAGGAAATTTTTATTTAAAGTACATTGGCAGAGAGTCCATATAAGGGTAAACCCCATGTCTCCTCTGCATTTTGTCAGAAACAGGCTCTTCTAATTCTGCCTTTCCCTTCCTAGGATTGTGAGGCCAGCTAGGTTCCCCAGTGTTTACCATGGGCCCAAGTGCGTGGCTCCCATGCACTGCCCTGCCCCTGTTCTCTGTCTTTTTATCACTTATTTTATTTTCTATTTTAAATTTTAATTTCTTTGCACTATTTATTATCTTTTTCTGCTTTTACTTTTATTTTTTTTCGAGTTCTATCTATATTACACTTTCACATTGTCTTCTTATATATTTAAACTTTTCACCCTTAGTCTACTCTTTTATATTTCTTTATTTTGTGTATCTCTCCTTTTCTCCTTTTTTATACCTTCATTCAACATATATGTAAGATTTATCTGTATGTAAAAGATGATAATAACGGTAGTTCAAAAAAATAATGGTAATTCAGTGTTTTATTTACAATTATACCATTCACAGGACCAGCCTCGTAGCTCAGTGGACTAAAGTGCCTCCTTAGGTAGAGTGCAGCCGCTGGGGTTTGATCCCTGGTGACATCCTTGCGTCCCTGGGATAAATCCTGTCTGGTCATGGTGTGTAATCTTCTTAATGGTTTGCTACTTTCTATGTGTAAGGATTTTATGGAGGATTTTTACATTTATGTTCTTGAGATAGATTAGCCTGCGGTTCTCATATTTAGTTACATCTTTCGTTGCTTTTGGTGTCAGTATGATACTTGCTGCCAGAAATGGTTTTGGCTGAATTGTTTCCTTTTCAATTTCACTGAACATTTTGGGAAATATTGGGATTATGTGTTCCAAAAATTTCTTCTAGAATTCAGCTATGAATTCATCTGGACCTGGACTTTTCTTTGTCTGTAGTTTCTTAATTATATTTTATATTTCATTGGCTGTTATTGGGTTATTGAGCATTCTTATATGTTTCTGATTCAGTTTTGTTCATTTGTACCTTTTTTAGGAATCTGTCAATTTCTTCTGTGTCTTGAGATCTGTAATAGTAAAGACTGTCAAAATAGCTAATAATGTGACTTCCTGTCCCGGTCCTGATCATGTCAGGCCCGCGGGCCCTCTGGGTAAGGACCCTCGGCCCATCTCCTCATATTTTTTGGATCCCTGCATGACTTCCGGTCCCAGTCACAATCCCGTCAGGCCCACTGGGTAGGGACCCTTGGCTCGCCTCTTCCCTTTCCTTTTATTTTTATCCCCTCCTGCCCAAGCTCCAGTTCCAAAACAATCAAACATCTCCTCTGGCAACCCATCTGGTCCACGAGCCTACCAGGACTCCTCAATTCCAAAGCTCCACCTCCACCTACAGACCACACCCACGGGGCTTCACAGCAGCGAGCAGCCTGAGCTCCAACACGCAGCTGGGAACTTCTGTACGGGAACCAACTTGGAGGCTCCAGACCAAAGGCCCCCAGACACAGCATAACACCATCAAAGTGCAGAGGTCGCTTCCATACAAAATGATAACAAGGAGTAAGATGCAATCTCAGGGCCTGAGCCCACCCAAACCAAATACAGAAGTCACTACCATGGAAGAAAATAGGAATCATGAAGATGAAACCTATGAATCGGTAGAATTTGGGGCAGACAGACAAATGCAGAAACTTATAGAGCAATTGAGATCAGAGATAATATCTGAAGTAAAAAAAAGAAATACATGGGGGCTAGGGAGATAGATCAGTCGAATAAGTGCTTGCCTGGCAAGTGCAAGAACCTGAGTTCAATCCCCGGTTCTACAGAAAAAAAAAAAAAAAAGAAATACATGAAGTGGAAAAACGACTGTAGAAAGGTATAGAGGAAATTAGAGCAGAAATAATATCTGAAGTAAACAAAGACATGTCTAAATCAATAGCATCCCAAGTAGGGAAACAACAACAGAAAGGTAGAGAGGAGAACAGAACAGAAATACTCTCTGAATTAGAGAGAGAAAGAATCACTATAATGAGAGTCTTCAATACTACTAAAGACATTGATAAAAAATTAAAGGAGAATAGAAAAATGGAGTCCCTGAAGGAGCAATATAGGAAAGAAACAGATCCCAAGAAACAATTTCAAAGAGATATACAAGAAAATAAAATCTCAATCACAAGTTGGCAGAGCCGTATAAAGAAAAGTGAAGATAAAGTCTCAGATCTTGAAGACACAGTTGCAGGCAGTGAAAGATTTTTTCAAAACAACCAGAATGCAGGAAAAAATAATTCAACATCTGCAAGACAATGCAAAATTGAACAACGTAAGAATAATAGGAATCAATGAGAAAGAAGTAGTCAATACAAATGTTATAAAAAATATGAGGAGAAGTAATAGAAGAAAACTTCCCAAATATGAGAAAACAATTGGATATTCAGGTAACTGAAGCCTACAGAACCCCAAATAACATGAACCCCACTAAAAACACGCCAAGACATATAATAGTGAAGATACCAGAAATCCAGCTGAAGAATAATATACTAAAAGCTGCTAGAGAAAAGAAACAGATCACATTTAAAGGAAAACCCATCAGAATAACAGCGGATTTCTCTTCACAAACCATGAAGTCAAGAAGAGCATGGAGCAGAGTGCTTCAAGTCCTCCATGAAAACAATT